>NW_023607703.1:0-34188 GCF_013339725.1 Rhipicephalus microplus
AGCCATGATGACGTTTCAGTTGAAAACTTCCATGAATACGTGGAATTGACAAGAGTAAGATAAAAACACTGTATACTATAGTGATGGGTGACTTAATGAAAGGTAGGGGAGAAGCAGGCTGGAGAACAGGCAGTAGGAGAATATGGCATCGGTACTAGAAACGCCAGAAGAGAACTAGTAGTAGAATTCGCAGAACGCAATTATTTGCGAATTTTGAATACCTTCTACCGAAAACGAGGAAACCGCAAGTGGACATGGAGAGCCCTAATGGCGAAAATAATAGCGAAATACACTTTATAATGAGTGCACACCCAGAAATCGTCCAGGATGTGGAAGTGATTGGCAAGGTACGATGCAGTGACCATAGAACGGTACGGTGTGCATTTGCTGTTGTATATCTGATCCCTTTGTCGCGTGAGAGGGTGTACATAGGGCAGACGTGGCGTTGCCTCAACGAACGCTTGCGTGAGCACAGTCTGGCCGTAAAAGGAAAAAATTGGTGGTCATTTAGATTTCCACCATAGGACATGCAGTTGCACCGCCTGGTTGGAGAATGCATCCGTCATGGCTAAGGCACGTGAAAAGACCGAAAGGGTGATTATCGAAGCGTACTTTATCAGGCAATATAATGACAAGTGCATAAGCATGCTTTCAATTCCACTTTCGGACAGCGAAATGGTCTTCCTACATGGTCATGTGTAATGTTGTGGCTAACGCCTTGCATTGTGTTCTATTTGAAAATTCTCTTTGGTTTTCAAAGATTATTTCTGCCCATAGAGAATGCCTTCCTTTTGGCTTTCCTCTAGCAACAAGACCAGCTTCACCTCCGTGGTGCCTACAACAACCACAGGTGTGCCTCACTATTCCGGGAATAATGAACAAGAGCCGTCAATCAACAGTGGTCCTACGACAGTGACATTGTCGCTACTCAACGAAAAATACGGCCAGAGGACCCACATTTACACCAATGGATCGGTCTCGGCTGACAGCTCCCAGGTGCTGTTGTCATCCCGACGTACCAGGTCACTATAAGCTCAAACTATCGCATAGGACAACATCCACAGCAGTGGAGCTTGCCGCATTACGTGCTGGTATACTTTATGTCGCGGAAGCCCGGCCTCAAAAATGGGCTGTATTCTGCGACTCCAAGGCATCCCTTCAGAGCTTGCAATCAGCTTTACGACAAAGGGTGCATCAACAACTAGTGAATGAAATAAGAAAAGTGCTTCACGAAGATTTATCGAAAGGACATGACGTGATCTTCCAGTGGTTACCGGGACATTGTGGTATTGTCGGTAACGACCTTGCTGATAATGCTGCCCGATTCGTCCACGCAGACGCCCAGACAACTCCAATTCCGTTGTCGAGAACCAACGCTGCAAGGGGCATTCACTCGTTCGCTAACACAATGTCGGAAACTTGACTGAGTGACTCCAGTGTCGGGAACCGCCGTCTACACAAATTGGACTCATCGAGAAAGCTTCAAGCTCTATCGGACCTCTCCCGACAGGATGCAACTTTACTGTGCCGCCTGTGGTTAGGAGTAGCTTTTAAGAAGGCGTACTCCTTTAGCTTAGGAATGACGGATAGCTCCCGATGTGAATCGTGCGACACTGACGAGACAATAGAACATCTACTGTGTTCATGTGAACGTTTTGCGAGCGAACGCAACTTGCTCCACGAAACGTTAGAGACACTAGACAGCAGACCGTTTTCCGAAGAAAATATCCTTGGTTCATGGCTCTACGCGTCGCAGGCCACCAAAGCGACGTGGGCATTGCTAAGTTTTCTAAAGACTACCGGACTACGCGACCGCTTATAAGCGTGCAATGGACAAGGTCATCTACACACGTTGCCCTTCACTTCTCTCCCTCTCTTCTCCTGTTCTCTCCTCATTTCTTCCCCCAGTGCAGGGTAGCAAACCGGACGTGCGTCTGGTTGATCTCCCTGCCTTTCATTTTTTTACTTCCTCCTCCTCCCTCCTGTGTTCTCTTTCTCTTCTTTTGTTTTGTTCATTAGTGTTTTGTTTCATTCCCATGTGACGCTAAGTAATCTTTTGTAAAATTTTATTTTATTATAGTCTTTGACTCTCTCGGCATACTGCTTCTTCGGGTTGCTCAATTGGGTCTGCTTGGAGTCAATATAAAATTGTTATTTTATTGTTTTATTTGGTGCTAAGCGCTATTTTTAGTGTTTTAAACAAAAGTCTCTGGAGTACATTTTCACTTTTTTTCACGCCTTTGTTGATGCTTGGTGCAAGAAATATAAAAGACAAATTTTAAAATAAAAAAAAGATGAGCGCACACCTTGGGAATGCGCAGTTTAAATTGTGGTGGGTATCGCTTTTGTATTTTGCCATTTTTACTTTGGTCATTGTGGTGGCAGTCAATTTTGATTTGATTTGTTTTGGGTCGGCTTTGTTTGCGGCATCTTTGGCTTTGTGCACATCGTAGAAGTGCGCGCAGCATGCGTATATTGGCTTCAGGAAACGACAATTAACAGTTGGTAGCCTGCGCTCTTTCCTGTCTCCTTTGTTTTCCTTAAAGTTTGTGCAGCAATTCAATTATTCAAGTATGGAGCAACTAGTCTGCAAAAAAGTATTGCTTGAACGGTACGGTCTCGAATTTGCCTAGACTTGAAGAAAAACGACAGAAATAGATACGCAAGAAGCCAATCAATGAGCTAGCACTGAGAGGAAAAGTACATGAATTCAGAGTGTCGCTTCAGAACAGGTACTTGGCTCTTAGTGCGGAAACCAACATTAGCGTAGATACAATGAATGATAATCTGACGAGTATCATTACGAAGTGTACAGTGGAAGTTGAAGGCAAGGTAGTTGGAGAGGACACTGGCAAGCTTTCCCAGGAAGCGTCCAAACATGAAAGTCTCAAGTACAACAGACAAAATAGAACTCGCAGAGCTTTCGAAGTTGAATAATAGGCGTAAAGTATGCGATGTAAGAAGGTATAACTTAGAGAGAATTGAACACGTTCTGAAAAACGGAGGAAGCATCAAAGCAATAAAGAGAAAACTTGAGATAGGCAAAAAGCGGATGTATGCACTAAGGGACAAACAATGCAAAATAACTACCAATATGGATATAGATAGTTAAAATAGCAGAGGAGTTTTACAGAGATCTGTACAGTAGCCGGGACAACCACGGCTTTAATACTATAAGAACTAGCAGTAACCCAGATGACACCCCACCAGTAATGATAGAAGAAGTCAGAAAAGCTTTGGAGAGCATGCAAAGAGGCAAAGCTGCTGGAGAGGATCAGGTAACATCAGATCTACTGAAAGATAGAGGACAGATTGTGTTAGAAAAACTAGCCACCCTGTTTACGAGGTGTCTGCTGACGGAAGAGTACCAGAGTCTTGGAGAACGCTAAATCATCTCAATACATAATAAGGAGGTGACAAGGATTTGAAGAATTACAGGCCGATCAGCTTGCTCTCTGTAGTATACAAGCTATTTACAAAGGTAATTGCTAACAGAGTAAAGAAAACATTACAATTCAATCAACCGAAGGAACAAACAGGATTTCGAACAGGCTACTCAACAATTGACCACATTCATACTATCAAACAAGTAATAGAGAAATGCTCAGAGTATAACCAACCACTATACATAGCCTTCATAGATTACGAGAAGGCGTTTGCTTCAGTAGAAATATCAGCCGTCATGCAGACAATGCGGAATCAGGGCGTAGATGAAGTATATATAAACATTCTGGAAGAAATCTACAGGGGATCAACTGCTCCAATGTGCTTCATAAAGAAAGCAACAGAGTACCTATCAAGAAGGGTGTAAGGCAGGGGGACAAAATCTCCCCAATGCTATCTACCGCGTGCCTACTGGAGAATTTCAGAAGCGGAGAGTGGGAAGAGTACGGGATAAGAGTTAATGGAGAATACCTTAGTAACATGTGCTTCGCCGATGGCGTTTTACTGCTGAGTAACTCAGGGGAAGAATTGCAACTCAGGATTACGGAGTTAGATAAGGAGAGCAGAAAGGTGGGACTTAATAATTAATCTGCACAAAACGAAAGTAATGTACAACAACCTCGAAAAAGAGCAGCGCTTCGAGATAGGTAATAGTGCACTTCAAGTTGTAAAAGACTGTCTACTTAGGGCAGGTAATAACTGCAGAGCCGAACCACGAGATTGAAGTAACTAGAAGAATAAGAATGGGGTGGAGCACATTTGGCAAGCACTCTCAAATTATGACAGGTATATTGCCACTATCCCTCAAGAGGAAGGTATATAACAACTGTATCTTACCCGTACTTAGCTACGGAGCAGAAACCTGGAGATTTACAAGGAGGGTTCAGCTTAAATGGAGGACGACGCAGCGAGCAATGGAAAGAAAAATGGCAGGTGTAACCTTAAGAGACAAGAAGTGAGCAGAGTGGATTAGGGGACAAACGGGGGTTAAGGATATCATAGTTGAAATAAAGAAGAGGAAATGAACATGGGCCGGGCATGGCGTGTACACAAGATCACCGCTGGTCATTAAGGGTAACAAACTGCATCCCCAGAAAAGGGAAGCATGTTAGGGGCAGACAGAAGGTTAGGCGGCAGATGAGATTAAGAAGTTTGCGGGTATATATTGGCAGCAGCAAGTACGGACCGGGTTCATAGGCGGAACATGGAGAGGCCTTTGTCCTGCTGTGCACGTAGTAAGGCTGATGATGATGATGAGTGTAGCAAGAAAAATTTATGCTGTCACCCCTGTGTACGTTTACGTTTTTATTTCCGAAATAGCGAGAATTTTTTCAGAGGCCACTCCTGAAGGATGACAAAATGTCGAAATTGGGCTTCGGTGGAAGACGGGTGTGAAAAGGGGAGGGGGGGGTAGGTTGTATTGAACGAGCGCAATTTGGCCTGATGTGCAGCTCCGCCGGCCGGCTTTGGGCGCCTTTCTCTGTTTATTGGATTCGCCGCTGCAATGTATAAAAGTTTATTAGGTTCAGGCTGTGGTTTTGTTCTCTTTTTTGTTTGCTATGCTCAAGATCGCGCGTTCATTTTGTGAATGGAATTGCTTATTTCCCTAAAGAACTAACGCGTTTGTGATTTTAATGACACTTTTTTCAATAGCTGCCATCAAACTAACGCTCTTGGCTTGTTGCGAGGACCATTTTCTCGGAACAGAATGCCAACACAGTTCCGTTTACTGTAGTTCGCGAAACAAAATTATACTAGTTCTTATGAATATAGCTGGCGAGCTCTAGTGATTTGTAGGCCGATTATACCATTTTATGAAAAAATACGTTTATATTACTGAGGACAACGCGTTAAAACTTGGAAACACACGCAGAAAGCGCCAAAAACCGCAAACCCTGTAAGCTTCATGCGTTTTTTTTTTTTCATTTGTTCTAACGTGTTTGTCTTCACCCAGATTAAATGTGGCTCAACTACAACAAGCAATTATTAAATCTATTTTGTTGCGCCAACGAAGCATTGCACGTGAGGCACATCAATATGCTGTTTACCTTGAAAAGGTACTTCCGTTTGTTTATTGATGCTTTTTAAATGTTTCTCAGGTTGCTTGGTGAAATGAACTCCTTAGTAGTCACTTCAATTATAGTCACTGAAGGTCCACCGTAATGCGGTGGTGAAGGTTTTCTAGTTGGGTTTTCTGGGTAAGCTGTTTATACAGGCAAAAAAAGTAAGCCAACAACAAAATATGTAGGAAAGTGAGTGCAGTTATTCACTGAGCGAGGTTCTTTGCTCCTCGATGCACGCAGTTATTATATTGCCTGCGTGGCTTCACAACAGGAGTTGACAACTTGTTTTCTCTGCTTAACTTCCCACATGTGTATTGGCTGCCTGTTGCTAATCCACCAAGCTCATATCAGTCATTCACCATCCGCCAACATCCGGTACCCAGTATCTACCTTTTAGTACCCACCCATTAATTTAATTTACCATTAGAGAGGATGGTGGTTTACACTATAGCCACTATACCTTTTCCCAACAAGGCTCGTTCATCTATAAGTAGCCTCTTGCAACCATTCATTCTATGTATTTATACAACAATTCGACAATCAAACGTCTCAGAAAAGTCACGAATTTTCGATTGAATAGACGCGGCATTCTCCTCTATAATTGTGGCGTTCTGGTTATACGGGCAGTAATGAAACACTAGAAGTAAACAATAAAAACTTTGGCCAAATGATGTGTGCCACTGTCCGAAGTAGATTTCTTTCGTGTGCCAGTCTTCTGTCCTGAAAGCACGTACAGTCGAGCGAAAAGCAAGTACGGGATGCTTGATCAAAAGATCCACTGGGTCGGTTTTGTCAACACTGATTTCGTCATTGCACAATAAATTTCTTATGGTGGTGCCTCGCAAGCCGGTCCAGTTTGTATTGAGCACAATCGTCCACAAACTCTCCGCTATCACGAAACCAAACACCGCCATCCGGAGCACTGTCATCATACGCTGCAGTGCAACGGCACTGTAGACCATCAGCGGAAGGACCATGAAGCATTCGCATTGCACTCCGTGTTTCGGGTGTAAACACAACGCAAGCCTCCGTTGAATCCCAGGTGGTGCCTGGTAGCTCCTATAGTCCAACTTATGCTCTCGTAACTTCAGCGTATTACAGAAGAAAGTGCTGTCTAATTTTGGTAACACTGTATCCAGTGGGTAAAGGTGATGTGGAAGAACCAGTATAATTTTTTTCAACAAGGTACTGGCCGGAAAAGGAAGTGTAAATGTTAACTTTTCGTCTATTTCTGTGCGAATTATTTTGACCAAGGTGTTGAAAATCCGCATAACAACGTTGTTGTGTTCGTTTGGAAGGCGAAGTGACATAATATGGCTCAACATCCAAAGTGGACACATTCCATACGAGGATAAGTGACAGTGACAGCGATCACCCGTACTTGATTTTTCTTCCTCTATATCTAGTGCCAGCACAAAGCTTGCGTGTAGCACAATCAACACAATTGCCACCGGTTGCAAGGTCCTGTTTGTCAAAAGTACGAAACGGTGCTTGAGGACGTCTGCGGGACTCAAGATAAGTCGATTCACAGCAGAGTGTGTATATCCTTCGACAATATCTTTCAACAGCCTCGCCGACACTCCGTTCACAATGCTTTCCAAAATTGCTAAATTCGCTTTTTTGTGCGAACCATTGTTGGTCATGCTGCAGAATTTCGCTGTGAAGTCGACAACCTGATTAAAGGTGACATTAATGTTTACTGCAGTTCTTAGTTCCATGAGACCCACCGAGTATATTTTCTTAAACACCGCACTATCAAAATAAGCCCCGCAGATGTCGCTTTCGTCGGATAGAATGAAGATATCTTGTGGGCCATCGACACACTGAGTCATACAGTTCATCAGTATCAATAATATTAATGACGATGGGTGGTTGTTTTCTCTGAAAGTTTTGGTAAACTAGTGTATCCGTTCGAATGCCGTATACAAGGCTCAGCTTGATGACCAGAACGAGCATTCGCAGTGACGTCACGTCTAACAAAACTTACATTACTTGAAGTAGAGCTCTAAGGGCCTCCTTTGGGCTGTCTGCGGGATCCCATTGACTAAAAATGCAGCTTCTATCAGCCAAACAGTGCTCGTTCGGCTTCATTACTCGACATGCCTTGCAAGACTAGATGAGGCGATTGCACGGCAATTGAAGTACGCATTTTCTCTGTGCACGTCGAACTAGATTGTAGCAGACAATACCGTTAGAAGTCCTTGCAAGGATCGAGCATGCTGTTTCCCTCTTCGTCAGAGCTTTTGAAGCATCGCGTTCATGATTCTCGTGTAGGATTGGGTAGTCGTTGGGTGTTGAAGAACTGCAGGAAGATTGCGGCGCCAGTGACTGCAGTGGCGATGACCGGGAAGATAGTAAAGAAGGATGACAACTGGAGGGCGAGTTCCACCGAGCGTGACTTGCGGCAACAGGTGAACGGTGTTGCGACGCAGTCTGTCTTGAGTCTGTTGGACGTAGTGATCTCCACGATTATTGGAGGCGTGTAACTGCTTATTGTTGGTGTTCGGCATCACCATTGCCGCGGCATACTTGAAGAAAAGCCGCGACGTTCGTTGGAGCAATGCCTGTCGAGCTTCTTCTTCTTCTTCTTAGTTGCAGCTTGTCACGCAGCTGTTCTGTGAATGTGTGAAGACCAATTACGCTGCGACGATACCAAGCATGAAAGAAATCACTCGAATAAGCAACAATAAATTGGTGCCATTTTTGAAATTTTTCTGTATTTTAAAACATGCATTTGAGTTAAAAGCTGCCCAATGGTATTTATTTGGTTATAAAAAAAGAATTGAAGGCCACTATAAAGCGTGAGTATGGCGTCGAAGAATCCATCGTCATGAGAGAGAGATGCATCGGATACTGGCAGGGCTTCCATACTTTACGGCTTTGATGCCCAAAATTTTTCTTTAAATGAACACCAGGAAAACTCTGGAATGGATAAGAAAATGATGAAATATGCCAATAAAGTTTTGAGAAAAAATTTGATTATTTATGGGCCAGTAATGAGTGGTTGCTCCTGAGCAACATTGGGCACCTATGGTACTACTTCTCGTGGAATGCCTACAAGCAGTACCGGCCTATAATAACTTTTGGATCCAGTTGCACTATCCAAATTGACATTTAAGTGTATACATCCTAAAATTTCTTTACACCTGCCCTGTGGGACTGGGTTGCCCAAGCGTGGTGGTCTAGTGGCTAAGGTACTCGCCTGCCGACCCGCAGGCCGCGGGTTCAAATACCGTCTACGGCGGCTGCATTTCCGAAGGAGGCAGAAATGTTTTAGGCCTGTCTGCTCAGATTTGGGTGCACGTCAAAGAACCCCTGGTGATCTAAATTTAAGGAGCCCTCCTCTACGACGTCTGTTATAATCGTGCGGTGGTTTTGGGACGTTAAACCCTACATATCAATCAATTAATCTGAGGGACTGGGCTTGGGTCGGGTAGCCTCGGCTAGCCTAGAAAAAAGAAGATTTCAAATCTATAAAATAAAACATAATCTCTTTAAATATTTTGAAACGGAACTTTTTATATTTATTATCGTGTATATAAAAAGGACACCGAACCACGCAGACACTTTTGTTAAAATAAAGTTCCCTCATTCGCTCATGTTGTATTGATCGGCGCGCTTCTTGTGGGAGTGACGCCGACGAAGAAGAAGATGAAAGGAGCGCCAACCAGTTCTTTACAGTGATATATTTTTTATGACACATTACTACAATCGCATCTTCTCATTTCTAATTCTACTCCCACATGTGCCTAAGGTTGCTCGTGAGCCACAATCCATTCGGTATCAATAATACGGTGATGTAACTTGCGGCCAAACGAATCAGCTTGCTCATAATGGTTGTACACGCCTTCTAGGTCATCTTAAGTATAACTTATGTTGCAGTATCATCCTTTTCCGCTGAACTCGAATGAATTTCTTTCCGCGTGTGGAGCTTTTTTTACTTCGTGTCAGACGCTGAAACAAAACACTACAAAATTGTGATGCATTTATATTTAGGCATTGTATTAAAGCTCAAGACACTTGATAGTGTTTGTTTCTTACGACATATAGCACCAGAAGGGTAACGCAGCAGGGTCTGTTGCTGAAAACAATATCTTTAGGGTTGTTGCTGCTCCAGAACAACAGCTGCCATCAAAGGGTTAATGGTGCTCCTTTGTGGACCCCATGTACAGAACCAAGATCCGCTTTAGCATTTTACATGTTTTGGTCGTGATAAATGACGTCGATGCTGCCACCTGACGAGATTAGTTCTCATACACTAGACTGTTAAGGCCAAGTACTCTACCCGCAGTAGACAAGCGTTGCTCGCCTGGCAGCTCTCGCTATCCAGCCTCAGGCCTCAGCCATTTGAGGCTGACGTGTGACGCTCGGCTGGATTAGTATAGTTTTGCGGAACTCGGGATCTTCGCTAGCTCTGCCGTCACCTTTTCATTAACGAGCCAACAGTACACCAAAGTCAATTGCACCCCCTCAGCGCGCTCCTTTTTCTTGGTTACCATAGAACCAGTCCATCGCGTCAAGGGCGGTCCGACTAAGTTGGGTGGTGTTTTCAAACCAGAAGCATCTCCTTCATTTGTTTGGCGTTCCACCGAGTGCAGAAGTGCACCCATGCAATAAAAGTGTCAGAAGCTTTTCGGGATGGTATTTTTTAGAGGCTCGGCTTGTATATATATATATAAGTATATATATGCCTCCATATATATATATATATATATGCCTCCATATATATATATATATATATATAATAGATATATATATATATATATATATATATATATATATGCCTGTTTTTCGAATAATCAGCGTGGTGGCCTCTGAGATCAGCACTGGTTTAGCGTTTAACCACAACGTGACTGCAACTAAGCCCATGGTCCCGTGTTAATCATTACGATCAGCTTCTGCATTTTAGCGCGCTGCTCGGCCTTTGCGCGTCTTCGTTTGTTGTCATCGCATGCTAGCACCCGAGAACGTGCGGCCGGCAAATTAGCCATTACGGGTGAAGCCCCTAAAGCACGAGTTTGTTCTTCTAATCGTGGTACGTGATCGCCTAGTTCAGAACTGTATCCAGTTTTTTTCCGGGGCAGAGGCCCTTGAGATGGTCATTTCCCGCTCTCTATGCCATGATGGCAAAAAAGTTTGGGGGGAAGTGGGGCACAGGCTCAGTGTGCCACCCCTTAGCTACGCATGTGGCCAAGTTCGATAACTCACTCACAGGTGTGCATGAACAAGTGGACGGACGGACGGAAAGAAAGAAAGAAGAAAGAAAGAAAGAAAGAAAGAAAGAAGAAGAAAGAAAAGAAAGAGAAAGAAGAGAAAGAAGAAGAAAGAAACACTCCAGACATCGCCATAATATGATATACCACCCCTAGTCCCACGTAACGATTGCTTTAAGTTCAGTTACTTTCCACGTGCTATTGAAGATTGGAATATGCTGCCAGAGTCTATAATTGGTTGTTCCTCGCTTACATCATTTGAACAGAATCTAAAACGTTTATTTTCCGAATAACAGTGACATATGTTTTTTTTTTTGCGTGTGTGTGTACTTTTTGTTGGTTGCATGATCCTGCAGTAGTTGTCTTTCAAATCTTCAGCGCGGTGCAAAAGTGCCGCCTCAAATGCGTCATGTGCTGTTCTGCGCGTATGTATTGCATCGCATGTGTGTTCCATTTATGTATGTTATGTATACTTCGAGTTGCTGGTCACAATAATACCGAGAAATTATCTCGAGACCTGTACGGTACTTCTTTTTTGCAATAATTGTTTGTACTTCCACCCTGTAACGGCCCACTTCTGGCTAACAGTATAAATAATGAAAATGAAATGAAAGAAAGAAGAAGAAAGAAAGAAAGAAACAGACAGACAGACAGACAGACAGACGACAGACAGACAGACAGACAGAAAGACAGACAGACAGACGATTCATGGTTTACCAATGAAACTCTCCAAGCTTCGACTCCTCATTATCATTCACAACCATGATATGCTGTACTTTTCGCCACCCCCCCCCCTTGTCTTCGTGACATTAGGAAGAAGACAATTCACCATGAACTGACACGTTGCAGGCCTGCAGAGAATAGAACTAGTGGTTATCGGTGATGACGCTAAAACAAACGCCTTTGAGTTGTTGATAGATATTCAGCACAGTATGGTGAACTGCGCTGCCTCAGTTACCAAACAATCACAAAAAGCAAGACCTAACATGAACGAGGTAGGCGCAAACGATCAATGTGTGTTATCTCTAAGGAGACACCCGTGGCTGCGATCAAAAGGCAGGGAGCAAGCAAAAATTGTGTGAACACAAAAAACCAATAACGCAAAGCGTAACTATCAAACTACGTAGAATTGAAGGTGACATACCACTACAACGCAGCACTTCTAAGCACACACGTCTAGCGCAAAGGCCCGAGCACATATTTAAAGTCAGATTTATCCTCGCTTCACACGATGAAGTTACAGTGCTCCCGATTTTCGTGATGTCATGCGGCATGACATTCTTTTGTTGTTAAGGGGCCCATCCCATTTGTTTCCTTTGCTGATTCCTGCTCACATAGACAGCTTGTTGACATCTGGCGTCCCGCAGGGCTCAGTGTTAGGACCACTTCTTTTGTCCTGTTATTAATGATATTGTTGATGGCTTCCCTGTTAAAAATCAAACTGTACGCTGATTACTGTGTACTTTATAACGAAATATATGCTGTCCCTCAGACCAACTCGTGTTAAATGATGCTCTACAAAAAGTGTCTTCCTGGTGTTGATTAATGGAAAACGGCTATTAACTTCGAAAAAAACAGAGTTTATGCAAATAACTAATAAAACATCCTGTAGAATACGATACTCTACTACCCATACTAAACTTTCCCAAGTCCCACATTACAAGTATCTTGACTTTAGGATCGCAGACGAACTGTATTTGACGAAACACATTAATACAGTAACTACACACGGCAATGCGTAAACTGTTCTTCTCCAGAAATGCCTTGACACTCTCCCACCCATTCGTCCGCTTTCTGGCCTATAAAACAACAGTTATACCGACTCTGGATTAGGCGTCCTTATATGGGACCTTTTACCAAAACTAATATCAACAAGGTAAAAGAGTACAAAAAAGGCTATTCGTTTTATTTATAACAGCTTCGGGCGCCTTCATTACGGAACTTTCAACTCGAGCTAGTCTAACACACTAACGAAAGACACTGCTTATCTATGTAAAATTTCTATATTAACTAGTAAAGGGACATTACAAGACAGACATTTTGAAGTTCTGTCATTTTCGTCGGGATATGCAACTCGACAAAGGCATGAGCGCACAATAACACCCTATTAAACCCATATCATAACTACTTTAAATGATAATTCTTTTCACGAACTATAACGACTGAACAAACTACCAACACCATAGTTTTCCCGCCATCCTTACATTGTTTTCTTCTAGCCTCATAACAGTGTTAAAATAGCTCCAATTAAGCTCTGTCCCCCCTAAACGTTCGAATTTTGTATATTTTGAGTTGCTCTGTGCGGACTTCTGTTTCAGTGGTGTTTTTATCTTCCTGTTTTGCAAATTCGTTCGTCTGCATATTGAGCATGTCATGTAACCCACGCTGCGAAAATCTCTAGTAGAAATAGCAGTATTCATAAATACATAAAATAAAATAATAAATTCCTGTACTATCTCTCTGTCACAACAACCTGAGTGAACTAACCGAGGCACGACGTAAGTCACTACGAAGACTCCGCAGCACCCAAGTGGGAGAGCGACTACTCGTCAGGCTAAGGTTCCTCCGAACCGATGTGGAGACAGCACAACAGAGAAACAGCTACCCCACTGACTTCTGAGCAAGAATCACAGTCGCGCCACTTCCACGCAATATGCACTCTGAGCGCAACGCTCAGCGCCCGGCCGAAAAGGGGAAAAACCTCGGGCGCCTCATCAATCGTCTCCTACAAACACTCTCTTACACTGCGACGCCGCTAGACACCACCCCGCAGTTTTACCAGTGGAGCAGGGGTGAACATGATCACGACGGAGTAGCCTCAAGCAGCGTACCTACAAAGACCATATCTGAAGGCGAAGAGTGGTCCGTCGCTCTGGCGATTTCTGCACGCTGCCATAAACCTTCCTCACGCAGATGTTATCTGATCTTTACCAGACTGAAACGGATACCTGCCGTGCCTTCACACGGGCTATTGTCACACAGCACACACACCGAATTTTGAACCCCACATTTCACACGCCACACAAGTCCCGACTTGTCTGGACCCCTGGGCACGCCTCTCTCCTCGGTCATTACTGCGGCCTCATGCAGCTACCCGGCACTCACTACCAGAATCCGAGGAAGAGCTGTCCAACCGAGATAGGAAGACACTAATACGGAACTTCTAGGATATTGATACCACTCTCGATTACTATAGACGAGAACGCGTTCGGTACCCTCCACCACACCGCACGCTCACACGGGGAAGTGCAACTGCCGTGTCGTCACTGCAGGCGAACACGTTTCCGACCTCAATTTCCTCCACATCCTCCTGTCCCACTTCTTACCCTGACATATGCCCTGGCTGTGGAGCGGTACCAACGTTATTCACGTAACGCCGGAATGTCAGTGTCCGCCAGACAGGCGCTCTGCCAACATCCTCTCCTACTCTTACCCTACAAGACTGGGAGGCCATGCTGCATGATGAAAGCCCGAGTGGCCAGTGGCGCTGGTTCAGCGGGCGCAGGATGCTGCAGCGGCTGTTGGAGCTCTGGACTGAGAGCCCCACCCGTCATTTTCTAAGCTTGGAGTAAAAAGTCTCTCTCTCTCGTCTCTCTCTCTGCATCGCTGTTTTGGCAAGCTAAGCAAGACTTTATTCAGCCCATTACAACGCAGTCCTGCCGTGCCTGGCAATGCTGATTTAGGGGCTCGTGATGGTGGCGAATGATAAGAATAATTATGGGGCGATAACAAAACGAGGACTTTATTATACTATTAATAGTGTGAGCGCTGACTAGGTACTTCATCTTCATTCTGTATGACCAAACCATTGTGGTGATCATCATCGTATGTCACGCGGGCTCGCTCTCTGGCTCGTGCGTCTGGATTAAAAAAAGATAACATGGTTGCTGCCGTACCGGACGTGGTCTCATAAGTGGTGGAGCATGCTTTAGTTCCCACGTCCTCCTGCTCTACCCGTCCCCCCTGGAGCTCCGGTCTGGTCGACGGTTGTGCCCTCAAGCAACAGCGATGGCAGAACCCAACGCGTCCGCTGCTGCAACCGCTCCTTCTCACCACGTAGGCTTCACTACACCATGAGTACCTCTCATCGAGAACCTCCGGTATTTTCGGCCTTCGCAACGAAGACGTCGAAGAATAGCTGGACAGTTATTATCGAACCAGCGTTTGTATTATTGGACGAGGCGCACAAACTGCACTACGTCCTTTTTACCCTCGATGGCGTCGCTAAAACCTGGTATTACAACCCCGAGAGCGACTTCTCCAATTGGTCGGCCTTCACGGGGCAATCTCCGTCAGGTATTTAGCACGTCTGTAGAATGACATGACGGAGGCCGATCGCATCCGACATCTACTGAAAGGTAGCACTCTGTGGCCTTCAAATGCTCTCGTGTGTCCAGAATCCGACTACCGCCCGGGACTTCATCACTACATGCCAACGCCTGGACGTGCTTCATTCCATGCGCCTTCCACACACCTCCTGCGAACGCTCGCTTAACCAAGAGCATGAATTGCGGGCCCTTATCCGCACAATTGTGAGAAAAGAACTTCACGGCCTTATTTCAGGCAACCCTACTGTTGAGTCTGTCCACACACCTCCTTCCAACCTGCGAGAGATAATCAAGGACGAACTGGCATCAATGACAGCGCTGCACATGCCCCGTCTCCTGTGCGCTTCCCAGTGCCTTCGTACAAAAAAGTTGCATCGCGGGCCCCTGCACCAGTTCCAACCATGCCTGCAGACGTCGGATACGACCATGTGGCTGCGATGACAACGCAAGCACCAAGGCCACGCCACTATTCTACATGGCGTCCTCCGCGCCCCATCTGCTTCTACTGTGCATAAGGGGTCATATATCCCGTTTCTGCCAGCCGCCATCAGCAGGATGAAGGACGTGGTCCTCAGCTTACGAGGGAGACTTTGCCCCGAGACCCGATGAATACATCCCGCACCGTATCTATCCACCTCCCTTCAGTCGCCCTCCCCTCCACGGTCTCATGCTGGGCCTCATCCTTCTCATTCATCTCACCGCCGTTCTCCTTCACCGTTTCGGCGTACGTCATCACCCCTGCGTCCCGCTCCAATCTCTCTGGACTCGGAAAACTAGAAGGTGCAGTTTTTGGAGGGGAAACTGCTTGCTGTCGGAACGTTACAACTCCTCCGTCTCGTCCAGCTAATTTACTGCCTGTTTGTGTGAAAGTGTTTTTCGTTGACGCCCTTATAGACACTGGAACCGCAATTTCGGTAATTGATCGTGAATTGTGTTTTCGCCTGCGTAAAGTGCAAACTCCTTATGCCGGTTCCATGTTATGCGGCGCTAATGACAGTCCAATTCGCCCGACCGGGTTGTGCACTGCTCGTATTCTCATCGATGGAATCCGTCATCACTTATACAATTGGCTGTGCTGTCTTCGTGCGCTCATCAGATAATCTTAGGCTGGGACTTCTTGTCAGCGGTGTCTGCTGTAATTTCGTATGGTCAGGCCCCTCATTGGTATTACGGACACTGAGCTTTCTTCTGCTGCCTGACCTTTCGTCGCCCTAACCTTGCGACAGCTGCGGATTTCCACCTGCCTCCCGGACAAGAACGTGTCCTTATGATAGAGTCCGAGACATTCTAGATGGTGGCGCTGTGGTTGTTCCTTGCCAGCGCTGCTTTGTCGAGGGATCACCATTGCATGTTGTTTAGTGTGGTTCCCCCGTGGTTATGCAAGCATCACGACCTGCAGAACGACGCCAGAACCACTTCTTTTGCCAGAGGGAACCACTGTGGCCAGCATATTCGAAGAAGCAGCGCTTTGTGTAGTCACTGGTTCATCTGCTTCGTCATTCTCAATATGTATGCCAGCGGAAGATGCATTTCCTGCTCTCAAGGCCACTTTGTGTGAACATCTCAAACCTAACGCAAACTGATGCCTTGCTAGCGTTATTAATGAAGCACAAAACTTGCTTTGAGGATTGTTCCGAAGGTCTGGGTCAAACAACAGTGACACCACATCGTATCGACACCGACGGATCCCGTGTGATTCGCCGCCGCCCTTACCGTGTGTCGGCTTCTGAACGCAAGCTTATGGAAGAACAAGTCAACGACATGCTCGCGCGCAACGTCATCAGGCCTTCCACAAGCGCATGGTCTTCTCCTGTCGTACCAGTGAAAAAAAAAAGGATAGCTCGGTACGGTTTTGCATTGATTACAGATCACTCAACAAAATCACTCGTAAGGACGTCTACCCAATGCCTCGAATTAACGACGCTCTTGATACTTTACAAGGTGCCGACTACTTTTCAAGTCTCGACTTACGCTCCGGTTATTGGCAGATTCCAATGGACGAGTATGATAAAGAGAAGACTGCGTTTGCTACGTCAGATGGTCTCTTTGAATTCAATGTAATGATGCCTTTCGGCCTGTGCAATGCCCCAGCCACGTTTGAACGGATGATAGGCACGGTACGTCGGGGATTAAAATGGAAGACCTGTTTTTTCTACCTGGGCAACATTGTCATCTTTTCGTCCACCTTCTCACAGCACCTGGAACCACTAGACGAAGTCCTCACGTGTGTAGCTAAAGCCGGTCTCCAGCTCAACACTACGAAGTGTCGGTTTGCCAGTCACAGCATCAAGGTACTAATGATTGATATGTGGGGTTTAACGTCCCAAAACACCATATGATTATGAGAGACGCCGTAGTGGAGGGCTCTGGAAATTTTGGCTACCTGGGTTCTTTAACAAGGTATTAGGTCACGTCGTCCGTAAACATGGCGTTGAGCCCGATCCCGACAAGGTTGCCCGCGGTACTGCACTTTCCTACACCAACCACACAGAAAGACCTCCGCAGCTCCTTGGCTTAACGTCATATTTCCGCGCTTGTACGTGATTTCGCTTACTATTGCGGCTCCTCTGCACAAAGTTCTGACCATGAGGCCACCATTTGTCTGGTCGGTGACTGCGAAGCCGCTTTTCACACCCTAAGCGATGCCTCACATCACGGCCCAGTGCTTCGCCATTTTGACCCGCGACACCTACTGTGCTACACATTGACGCAAGTGGACTGGCATCGGTGCTGTCCTTCTTCAGCGGAACACGCTTCCGAAGAACAAGTCGTTGCCTACGCGAGTGTACTCTGTCACCTGCTGAGTCGAAACAACAGCATCACTGCGCAAGAAATGTCTCGCCATCGTGTGGTCCATACAAAAGTTTCGTCCTTACTTATACGGCCGGCATTTCACAATAGTGACTGACCATCATGCTCTGTGTTGGTTATCGTCTCTCAAAAATTTGTCGGGACGCCTTGGCCGTTGGGTACTACGATTGCAAGTGTATGACTACAGCGTCACATATAGGTCGGGCCGAGAGCACCAAAATGCCTACGCTTTCTCTCGTTGCCCGCTCTCGCAAAGCGCCGAGGTGTCCCCTTCCATTTGTTCGTCACCACCCGCCAAAGTGACCAAACAGACGGCTGATGCTTCGAAGCAGTTAGTTGCCTCGGCGGACCTTTTTTCGTCCACCGATCTCGCCTCGCTCCAACATGCCGATACCTACTGCCGCACAATCATCGATCGGCTCACTGGCTTATCGCGTGCTCCAAACAGCCGCCTAAGACGACAACTTGCCCGTTTCAAGCTTCAAGAGGGAACATTATGTCGGCAAATTTACCATCCTCTCGGTAACCAATGGGTTCCCGTCATTCCTCGCTCACTTCGTCTGGAAGTCCTACAAGCGTTTCATGACGATGCGACAGCTGGCCACTTAGGGTTTACAAGAACTACGACCGCCTCAATACTCGCTGCTTTTGGCCTGGCCTCTCCACTTCTGTCGCCAAGTACGTCGCTTCCTGCGCGTCATGCCAGCACCGAAAACGTACCACGTCTCTTCCCGCGGGGACATTGCAATCACTGCCGTGCCCGTCCACTCTCTTTGAATTTGAGGGCATAGACGTATACGGACCTCTTCCGCTTACGCCAGCCGGTCACCGTTGGATTGTTACTGCCTTAGACCACCTTACTCGCTACGCGGAGACGGCAGCTCTTTCATCTGGTGCTACCTCTGAAGTAGCCGATTTTTTCCTTCGCGCCATTATTTTACGACATGGCGCACCGCGTGCGCTCCTTAGTGACCGTGGCAAGACGTTTCTTTCACATGTCCTTGCTGAAGTCTTACAGGCCTCTAACACCATAAAACAAGACCACATCAGCGTATCACCCAGAAACTAATGGTCTGACTTAGCGTTTTCACCAAACTTTGTTCGACATGATCTCTATGTACGTGCAACCGGATCACAAAAACTGGGACACAATACTTTCTTTCGTCACGTTCGCATATAACACTGCCATACATCGTACGACGAATTCCAGCCCTTTTTTTTCTCGTGTATGGCAGTGTACCGACTTTTCTTGAGGACACCACCTTTTTGTCTACATCTTCCAATCCATCTTCATCTCTCCCGGAAGTGTTCGCCGCTCGCGTCGCCCACTGCCGTGAAATCGCCCGCGCCAACACTGCTACCATTCAGGACAAGAGAAAAATTGACATTGATGCGAAGCATCGAGTTGTTGTGTTCCGCCCAGGCGACGAAGTCCTTTTGTGGACACCTGTTCGTGCACCTGAGCTCTGCTAAAAATTCCTTCACTGATATCTCGGTCCATACACCGTCCTGGAATGAACATCTGAATTCAACTATCGCATTGCTCCTGTCAACGCGGCTGCTGATCACCGTCGCCGCGCGCCACACCGAGATCGCCCACGTCTCTCGACTGAAACGATATATTCGGCGTCCCAACACTTTCTAACTTGCTGCCCTCTTTCGCGAAGGGGAGAAAATAGTGTGAGCGATGACTATGTACTTCATCTTCATCTGTATGACCAAACCATTGTAGTGATCATCATCGTATGTCACGCGGGCTGGCTCTCTGGCTCGTGCGTCTGGATTAAAAAAGATAACCTGGTTGCTGCCGTACCGGACGTGGTCTCATTAGAATAATATTATTATTATTAATATATTTTTTTTATTATTAGTAGTAGTAGTTGTTGTTGGAAAAGAAAAGGAATAAACGTGTGCAGACTACTACTGCAAGAAAGAAGAAGAAGTCGAAAACAAGAAACGGCGTTTGGTCTGGTTTCTTCGCCGATCGGTAGCTTTCCTTTACATCGTGGTACCGAAACCCCTCGTGCGGACACGTCTCCTTCATCGCACGGCTCGAGGGGACCTTCTCGACCGCGTCGTTTCGCGGGCGGCGAGGACTACAACGAATCGTTCCTGATCGGCGTAGACCAGACTAGACTCCAACACCAGATCCAATGGATCGCCTCAAGACCCAGCGCTCCGCTCGACGAGCCCAAAACACCAAGCTCCTGCAAGAAGCAAGGTCACTGCTAAGTGACCCTACCGCAGACCAGCCCAAACTCATAGGTATTTATGACCGTTTGTCAGCGAGCAACAACGAGCTCTCGAAGATCAATGATGCGCTCGAGGAGCACGTAGCGGACGAGGAGCTCGAAGCTGAGTATGTCGCGGCCGCAGAGTATTACGACAAAGCTATAAGCATGCTCGCTGAGATTCGCTGCAAGCTAGACGGTTTGCGACATGGAGACAGTACAGCAGCGGGTGCTCCTCAGAACGCAAACCCATCATCTTCTGATGTGCCGACCGCAATTGGCCCAAGGCTGCGGAACCTTGGCATGCCAACATTTAGAGGTGATATAATGAATGGTCGGCTTTCTGGGAGCAGTTTGAACAAACTGTCCACCTGAACAACGCTCTGTCAACAACGACGTAGTTCTTCTATCTACGTCATTATCTTGCGGGTGAAGCGGCAGCTGCGATATATGGTTTTCTGACTTCCGAAGTCTGTTATTCTGACGCCATCGAGTTATTGAAGGAACGCTTCAGAGATCGGAAACGGATCGAGCAACACCACCTATCAGCGCTTCGCAATCTACCTCACATCAAGTCGGGAAGTGATGTCCGCGGCTTTAGGCGACTTTACGATGCTGTGCAGCTGAATATCCATTGTCTAACTGCACTAAATGTTCCTACGCTTAGCTTTTCCGCTATGCTGATTGACGACATTTTACAGGAAGCCCTACCGTACGACCTCATTTTGGCCTACACACGTGCAAAGCGCAGTCAGGCACTAAGAGAAAACAGGTCTGCTGCCAATGTCTTTGAGCCAAGCGTGGCAGCTGCTACGTCTGATGCGGAGTTAAAGGAGCTGCTCGTCTATACACGTATAGAGCTAGAAAGTCGGGAGCAGTGCAAGCCCTTTAATGACTGACTGCTGAATGACCGTGCACAGAGGACTCGAAGCGGCAGCACCAGCACGGCTTCCGTACTACACAGCACATCGAACAGCTGGAGTGAGTGTTTTTTCTGCAATTCGAAGAAACATGGCACCCGCGCTTGTGACGCGAATCTTGCCATCGATTCAAAGAAAGGAATGCTTGCGAAAAACAACCGCTGCTATCGATGCACGTCCCGAGGACATCAGGCACGTTCTTGCCGCGTCAAACTCACCTGCTCGAGTTGCCACGGGAGGCACGCATCAAGTATGTGCGACCCGCACTATACATCGAACCAAACAGCGACACCTTCTCGTCCAGTTGACTCCTCAGGCAGCACTGTAGGAATGGTGTCGTCACAATCAGTTATGCTGTGTGAGAAGGATTCACTGAGCGGGGGCACAACAAATCACGGTGAAGTATATCTACAAACGTTTCGCGCCTTTGTCATCAAAAACGGCAAAACAAGGTATGTTCGAGGAATTCTCGACGGAGGGAGCCAGCGATCCTACGTCACGGAAGATCTCGCCAAAACATTACACCTACAGGTGCTGGGAGAAACTCAAAATGCGATGAATACGTTTGGCTGTTCATCTCCAAGTACTGTGGAAAGACGGGAAGAGGTAGAAGTTCCTTTGCGTAGCCAACACGGTTCTGACACCGGCACGTTGCGCGCAATCGTTGTTCCAGTTATCTGTCACGATATTGCTTCCCCGAAAGCTGACAGCCATTTCGTTCAGAACCTGCGTCTTGAAGGCAAGGTCATTGCGGACGAAAAGAAGTTTGATGCGGAAACAAAAAATAGCCTCAGCTTGTTGATCGGTGCTGACCACCTCTGGCAAATCATGTCAGGACGCATCGTCAAAAGCGCAGAAGTTCCAGGACTGGTTGCAATAGATACAGCTTTCGTATGGACGCTACAAGGACCCAGTCACCAAAAAGCCTCTCTTGACTGCAGCTCTAGCCTCATTGTCTGCATTTTGAAAGTGCAAGCAATTGCTGATGACGAATCGACCTCACAGATCTTGCAATTTTTTTTGGCAACCAGAAGCAATGGGCATCGCAGATTCAACGGAACCTTCCTCCCACGAGTCTGTTACACGACTCCATGAAACCATTAGCAAGAAAAGTGACAGATACACTGTGGCGTTGCCTTAGAAGGAAGATAAGAAAGTGCTTCTAGGGAACAACCAGGAAATCGTGCTATCGCGTCTAGAAAGATTAACACGGAGGCTATCAACGATGGAAGGAATGTTGCAGTGATATGACAGAGTAATCCGGCAATATCTGGAGTTGGGTCACGCGGAAGTGGTGCCTAAGGATACTCCTCAGGATCGAGATCACGCCATATATTATATGCCACATCGGGAAGTAATAGAAGAGGAATCGTTAACTACCAAACTGCATGTAGTGTTCGACGCATCGTCACACACCCAAGGTGTACCATCCCTTAACGACTGCTTGGATAAAGGAGTGAACCTCAATCCGGAATTGCTGCAAGTCTTTCTTCGCTTACGGTGGTATCATGTCGCCATCAATTCCGACATTCAAAAGGCATTTCTACAAATTAAGATACAGGAGTGTGACCGAGATGCATTGCGGTTTTCTGGTTTGACTCTATTTCCGTAAGCCAACACCGTAAGCTCGTCTAATGGTGCATAACACGGGTACCGTTTGGATCAACGTCAAGCCCTTTCTTGCTCATGGCAACTATTCACTGCCATTCAGATAACGCATGTAAAGATAGAGCTCGCTTCTACATTAAAGAAGGCATTTATGTCGACGATATATTGGCAGTTGCGGAGACATTCTATGAAGGTCGGCGCATCTATGAGCAGTCGAAAGCAATTATGAAAGATGCTGGCGTGAAGCTCAGAAAGTGGAAGACCAGTGACCATCAGCTGCAGAACATTTTTGACAACCAGGAGGAGCATAGAAGGAGCATCCGGAAAAGCAGCTGCGGCCTTGGGAATGCAATGGGACTGCATGGAGCACTTAAAGAGGGTTAACTGCATATATTCGACGACGCAAGCCTGAAGGCTTATAGAGCATGTGCCTATTTGAGAGCATTGATGAAGGTGGAAACTCCGCTACCTCTCTGATAGTAGCGAAGTCAAGAGTGGCACCTATTAAGACATTAACGCTTTCAAGAGCTCGAGCTTATGGCCGTGGTAGGGGAGCCAGATTGCTAAAATACATGTGCTCCTCGTGGGATTTCAAGCATTTCAATTGCGTCATGTGGACTGACGTTATGATGCACACTGAGCTGGATCCGCGAAACTATAGCAAGTGGAGTCAATTTGTAAAGCACAGAGTGTTTGAAATAACTCAAATTACTGGAAAAGCGTTATGGCGCTACCTGCCCGGGCGAAGACAACCCGGCGGATGTACTGACTAGAGGTATACCGATAAGGACTCTACGTGCATGTCGCTATTGGTGGTATGGACCTTAATGGTTGTCCCAGCGAAAATAAAGCTGGCTTTCAGAACCTAACAAGTACAAACAGATAAACGAAGAGGCAGAGATTGAGACGCAACATGTTTTTCTTCAAGCGTCATCCAGGAACTTACACCCGGTGATCAATATAAGGAAGCATAGCGACCTGCAGAAGCTCCCGAGCGTCACCGCCTGGGTCTTTTGCTTTGTGGATTGATGCCGTGGCTTCAAACTCCATTCAGCGAAGCGATTTCGGCACGGGATCTAAGCAAGTCTAAAATGTTTTGGGTCCGATATGTTCAGCTGGAAGTATTCGCGAACGACGTCGAACAACTGCAGCTTGGACACCCACTCCCCTAACAGTCTAGGCTGATCGATCTTCACCCTTTCTTCGACCAAAACAGACAGCTTCGGCTTGGCGGACGACTCGAAAAAATGGACGCCACATATGACAAAAAACATCCGGTCATACTGCCACAGAGACATCTTTTCACGTCTCTTGTAGTGATTGAGGCTCACTGCAGAGCTTTGCATGGTGGTGTGGCAAACACTATGATGCAAATACGACAGCGGTATTGGATCATCCGCGCTCGACAAGAAGTCAAGCGAATCATCAACAAATGATTTCTCTGCCGAAGGTACAATGTGAAACCTGGGAACGTGCAATATGCACCAATGCCTGAAGACCATCTTCTATCGTCACGGCCAATTGATGTAGTAGGATTCGACTTTGCAGGTCCACTATATATAAAGCAACATGCCCTACATGGTGACACATCAAAAGCTTATATCCTGCTGTTCACCTGTGCGACGAATAGAGCAGTACACCTTGAACTGACGAGTGTGACCTCGACCAGCGCCTTCTTGCTAGCGTTCTGGAGGTTTCTTGCTCGCAGAGGAGTACCCGCAACAATGTACTCGGATAACGCTCTCGCCTTCAAGAGAGCGTCACGGGACCTCAGAAACTTCTGGAGTGTCATGAAGCAGCTCTCCATTCGCATCTTTTCTGCTGAACTACCGCATAGAGTGGAAGTTTATCGTGCCAGGTGCACCTTGGTGGTGCTGTTGGTGGGAGAGGCTTGTTCGGATTGTCGAGTCATCGTTGCGCAAGAGTGATGGGAAAAGCTAGCTCAGCAGCGAACAAGCTGAAACGATGCTACTAGAGGTAAAAGCGGTTGTTAATTCAAGACCGCTGGCCTACACATATACGGACGCCAAACAGCCCTCTCCGATATGTCCAGCGCATTTTCTTGTTGGACGTTCATTGTTTGCGCCTCCGGATCAGAGCAACAATCACTATGATGCCATCAGTGCTCCAGCTGGAGCTGGTCGAAGAGACATCAGCAAAAAGTTGAGATACCGACAGAAGATGATGGATCATATGTGGATGCGATGGAAAAACGAGTATTTATTAGAACTACGAGCACTTCACCAATACCCAGCTCATCCCAGAAACTGCCTCCGAGTAAATGACGTGGTGATAATCGAAGAGCTTGGTATTTCCAGAGGAGTTTGGCCCCTTGGGCGAATCACAGACGTTTGCCCTGGATAAGATGGAACAATACGAGCTTGTCAAGTGAAAGCTCAAGATGGGAAGATTTCCAGAAAACCAGTACAGAAATTGTACAGACTGGAATTGAGTGACGCTACAGGGGGGCTGGAGTATGTTGGAAAAGAAAAGGAATAAACGTGTGCAGACTAGTACTGCAAGAAAGAACAAGAAGTTGAAAACACGAAACGGCGTTCGGTCTTGTTTCTTCGGCGATCGGTAGTTTCCTTTACAGTAGTAGTAGTAGTAGTAGTAGTAGTAGTAGTGGTAGTAGTAGTAGTAGTAGTAGTAGTAGTAGTAGTACTAGTAGTAGTAGTAGTAGTAGTAGTAGTAGTAGTAGTAGTATAGTAGTAGTATACTAGTAGTAGTAGTAGTAGTAGTAGTAGTAGTAGTATAGTAGTATAGTAGTAGTATGAAGTCTTGCTTTAGAAGACCTTTATTAGGCCGAGGAACCGGCAGCCAACAGCTGAGATGAACGAACCAAGGTGATGATGCTACGTGACAACGATGAGGATGCATGAGCAACACATGATAATGATGATAATGTACAGATGAAGAGAATTGGTGTACTAAATGGCCACACTAATTCCCCCCACGTGAAAGCGGCCAGCCTGGCCGCGCAAGTCAAGGGGACAAAGAACGTCGCATGAAGGGCTTCATACGGGAGACATGGACTACCTCAGTAGTTCGATAACGGCGATCTGCCGGGGCTACAAGTGGCGCCACGCGATAATTCACTGGTGAAGTTTTTTCAAGAACTGTGTACGGCCCGATAAATTGTGGCTGGAATTTGTCGCACAAACCAGGTGTGCGAATAGGCGTCAAAAGGAGCACTTCGTCTCCAGGTTGGAAGGATACAGCACGATGCGAGTCATCATAAACCAGCTTTCTGTCTTGCTGTCGGGCTTCAGTGTTTATACGAGCACGTTGGCGGCTCTCTGCGAGTCGTAAAACGTATTCCTCTGAAGAGAATGGAGATGAATCCGCATGGCAGGTAAAGAAAGAGACGTCCAGGAAAGAAGTAGGGGAGCGTCCATAAACTAGGTAAAATGGTGAGTAGCCGTATTGTAGGCGAAAGTGACGAATGGTAGAACTACATCCCAGTTCTGTGGTCTGGTTGAATGTAGGCGGCGATCATGTCAGCAAGAGAGTGGTGGAATCGCTCAGTGAGGCCGTTAGTTTGGGGATGATAACTAGAGGCAGTCTTGTGAGTTGTGCCAGAGGCACGAAGAAATTCGTTCACTAGTTGTGAAAGGAAGGCCCTTCCACGGTCGCTGAGCAATACACGTGGAGCACCATGACGCAGTATAATGGCTCGGAGGATGAAATCGGCAATTCAGAAGCTTAACCGGTAGTGACGGATGCCGTCTCGGCGTAGCGCGTCAATGGTCAACGGACTGTTACTATCCATCGGTTTCCAGCAGCACTGACTGGAAGAGGGCCATAAAGATCGATTCCTACATACTTCGAATGGTGTGGCTGGGCACGGAAGAGGCTGTAGTGTACCGGCTAGAGCAGATGTGGGTAGTTTTCTACATTGGCAGGTAGTGCAGGACCCAACGTACCGAGCTACACTAGTGGTAATACCTGGCCAATAAAACCGACTTCGAAGGCGATCGTAGGTTTTGTGGTAACCAAGGTGACCAGCCATCGGATGATCATGAAGTGCTCTGAGGACTTCCGACCGAAGCGATCGGGGTAGAACGGGAACCCAGCACTGACCGTCAGGATGGTAAATTTAGTGGTACAGCAACGAGTTGTCCAGCTTAAACTGCGAGAGTTGGCGACGGACCCTCGCATTAGGTGGACGGGAACTGCCAGTGAGGGAGCCTATAATACGTCGACAGTATGGGTCAGCCAGCTGTCGAGAAGAGAAATTGTGCGGGTCGTCCGAAGGCAGCTGGTCTATAGAGGCGAGAGAGGAAACCACCGTAGACGTGGACTCCGAGGGTGTGTTGTGCAAAGTGATTGCGGAAACGCTGAGGGGAGCCGCTGGTAGTGGGCAGCGAGAAAGAGCATCGGCGTCGCTATGCTTTCTGCCACACTTGTATACGATGGCAAAATCATACTCTTGTAGGCGTAGAATCCAGCGGCCGAGGCTTCCCGACAAGTTCTTGAGTGTCGAAAGGCAACATAAAGCGTGGTGGTCAGTCACAATGGTGAAATGGCGGCCGTGAAGATAGGGACGAAATTTCTACACTGAACAAACGAT
The DNA here is from genome assembly GCF_013339725.1 of Rhipicephalus microplus. Taxonomy (NCBI): domain Eukaryota; kingdom Metazoa; phylum Arthropoda; class Arachnida; order Ixodida; family Ixodidae; genus Rhipicephalus; species Rhipicephalus microplus. The sequence continues at coordinate 27,192 of NW_023607703.1, forward strand.
GGTGAGGCACTCCTTCTCGGTGATCGTTAGTTTCCTCTCGCTTCGGAGAGGACGCGACTGGCGTACGCAACGACTCGCTCTCGCGAAGAGTTGTCGCGCTGGAGGAGCCGGCTCCTAAACCGTGGCCGCTAGCGTCTGTATGGAGGAAGGTCGGTGCACCATCGTGAAAATGAGAAAGTACAGAATCGGTCGTGAGGGCACTCTTCAACCTGTCGAAGCCGAATTTCACATACCTGAGACCACTGAAAGGGCGTACCAGAGAGCAGTACTTATGGAGTGGTGCGGCTATGGAGGCAAAGTTTTGTAAGAATCGCCGAAAGTAAGAGGCGAGACCAAGGAAACTTCGCAAATCTTTCGGCTTATCAGGGCGAGGGAAGCGAAGCACCGCAGCAGTATTCTCTGGGTCTGAACGAATTCCGTCCTTGCTCACAACATGACCGAGGACCATGATAGATCTGTTGGCAAAATGGCACATCTTGGTGTTAATTTGAAGACCAGCGCCCGCAAGGCAAGTCAGGACCTCGTCCAAGCGTTCCAGATGTTGAGGAAACGTCGAGGAAAAGACAACAATGTCATCGAGGTAACATAGGCAAGTCTTCCATTTCAGGCCACGCAGCACGGTGTCAATCATGCGCTCAAAAGTTGCGGGCGCATTGCATAGACCGAACGGCATAACATTGAATTCGTATAGGCCGTCCGGGGTTGCAAACGCAGTTTTTTCTTTGTAATCTTCGTGCATGGGGATTTGCCAATAGCCGGAACGCAAGTCGAGGCTTGAAAAGAATTCAGCACCTTGTATGTAATTGAGGGCGTCGTCGATACGTGGCATGGGGTATACGTCCTTCCTAGTGATCTTATTAAGTGCTCGGTAATCGACGCAAAATCGCACTGAACCGTCTTTTTTACGCACCAGTACCACTGGAGATGACCAAGGACTGGTTGAGGGTCAGATAATCTCCCGTTAGAGCATATCGTCTACGTTTTGCTGAATGATTTTTCGTTCGGCTAGGGAGACGCAGTACGGACGACGATGCACAAGGGATGTTCCGTCGGTCTGAATACGATGTGCTGTAGCAGTTGTCTGACCCAGGCTGGATGAATGAACGTCAAAAGAGTTTGCATGCTTTTGCAACAAATCAAGCAGCTACTGCTTCTGCGAGTCTGTCAAGTCCTTGTTGATGGCTGCTGTAAAGGCCGAGGAAGCAGCATGATCTCCAGGATGGCTTTTAGAGGAGGCAGGGGTAAGAGGCACGACGCGCACAGGCTCCAGATTGGCAACGCAGGCGACAGTAGTGCCACGCAGCAGTAAAATTTTATCTGGTGAGGTGTTCGTAGCAGCGAGGACAGCTGAAGCGAGCCACACCTGATGCGAGAGCTATGCCTTTATTAAGGCAATGGGGCGATGGAGTGACCAAAATGTCACCAGAGTCGACGTCGTTGGACAAAACTGTGACTAATTGATGTTCATTTGGGGGTAACTCGATGTCTACAGCAGCGATGAGTCGAAGTTGCCTGTAGGTTTCGTCACTAAGCAAGTGGTTTGTGTCAGTAAGATGGACGCACGTTGTGCACAACAAATAGCCGCGGAAGCAGATGAAAGTCCCAGCCTAAAATGAGTTCGTGGGAGCACGGGGATAGCACAGCGAATTGTATATGATGAAGAATGTCGTCGATTAGCACATGGGCAGTACAAAGAGAGGAAGGGAGAGGGAAGTAGTAGTAGTAGTAGTAGTTAGTAGTAGTAGTAGTAGTAGTAATATGCGATATCAATCTCGCACCCATAAATGCAAGAGTGCTAAAGCAGTCCCTAAGAAGGCAAACCAGAAGAACGACCACGCTTTTTTCTCTCCTCTTTTACTTCCTTCCGAAATGCTTTTAAGAACCCAATCAAAGGATGTCGAACCAACCAGCGAACGATTGACTGATTTAACAAAAGACTTTGAAACAGGGTATGCTCAAATCTCAAATAAATATATGAACTGAAAGTGCACTGAAAAATTTATCAACAGTAGTTGGACGAGTACGTACGAAACGGATAAAATAAAAAAATGGGGGACCCTCAAGCTTCGCCTATAGGAGTTAAACGCGATATTGAAATCCGGCCCCTAGTGCACCGTTCAACCACTAAGTGCATACTTATTCATACGTTTTGTTACATACACACGCATGCCCACAAACACACACACAGTAGGTTGGACCAGCGCGCGCTATTATTGACGAATGGGCTCGTTTTCGTCGTGACACCTGTCGAACAAACTGTGTTACAGCAGCCCTGAAACACTTTTACAAGTAACCATGGAATGGATTCACTAGAAGAGCCTGTTGCCCCACGAATTCAACGCCGGAATAATTTTAAGAATCCGTCCAGTGCGAGTGGAGTTACAAAGGTTTGTCGCATGCTGCAATCGCATTATCTCTTTCGTCCCGACGAAAGCTCTGGAAGCTAAGCAGGGAGGGGTGGCAGGGCAACGAAACTACCATGCCTCGTGACCCAGAGCACTTTTTTTCTTTGAATGCACGGCTTTTTCAGTATGATCGCGTGCGCATGCGCTCACAAGTAGCGGCCTCCCGCGGCTATCTGGGTAACATAAATTTTCGGTCACAGACGCACGGATGATTTTTCGCTCACAACCAACAGGGTCGACTCCGGTAGTGGGTTTTCTGCGACACGCGCTCTTTAACGCTGTCGCGTTAAAATAAAACGTGCAGGTCTGTTCGAATTACAAAATCCTTTAATCCAATCAGGCACTAAAATTCTAGAAAGACAATCTCTCAACATCTCATCTAATAGCAAATATTCTCACTTCCTGAAATATTACTCTAGATGCGTTCGCTATATCTTGACTTGGCAAAAAGGCGCGTTCACGTTGCTTACATAAGTTATATGTCATCAGTGACGGCACTGCTGCTAAACAATGTGCTAGAATATGAAACTTTCACGTAGACGGCAAGTGATTTCACTGCTTTCTTTTTACACCACAAGCTACGCAGGCCAAGGTTGTGCAGTTTCACGTGCCTTATGGTGACAAGTTTTGCGCAAGCATCAGGATCACTGACGGCCTGGAAGCTCCACGCGCAACTAGTGGACCTTGACTCGCGTGAGATGGCTTGCTCGCTAGTCCGTCTGTCCGTCTATCCGTAGTCGGCCAAGGCAAGTCCATCAAACCGTCCGTTGTTTGTTCGTCCGTACGTCTGTGATTCATTCGCCCATCAGTCCAACCAATCATAGTTCGTTCATTCGTACATCTGTGGTTCATCCACCCATCCGTGGTCATTCATCCGTGCATTCATCCATCCATAGCTCACTTTATGTACATCATGGCATAGCCGAGGTAAGCCAATGCTGTTTTTTTAGTGCTTTCAAGAAGACAGATCGTTCACGGCATATCCAGTAATACGTAAACGGCAAGCCAGATCAGTTGGGATGATGCGACTAGGTATTATGGAGCACCTCAGGCACAGTAATGTCTGCCTAACTATTTTCTTCCCTATCCTTTCTTTTCTGTTTGTCCTCTTTTCCCCACCCTGAGTGTAGGGTACCAACCAAGCCAAAGCTTGGTTAACCTCCCTTCCTTTCCTCTCCATTTTCTCGCTCACACACGCCAGCGTAGGCCGCTTAGACGGTTCTGGTGTTTGTAAACAAACTGATTCGCACCGAACAGCCAGCAGGAATAATTCCTGTTCATGCCCCGCTACAATGTCCTTTTCAATGGCCCCGGCGGTATTTTCGTGATGTGCCTGAGTTTGCTTCTTTTATTTTGGTGCATTCCTTGTGACGTGTTTAAAGCAATCTCTAGCATGTATACATGGAGAGGCTCGACGTTGTGCACGGGAGATGTGCAGACACAAAGCGTGCAAATTGCAGGACAAGTTTGTCAGCGTGCTTAATATGGCCGGTTTGGTTGTGATGTCGGACGATGGATGCACTTTGAAGGCGCGGGGACAGGACACACCTGTGTTGTCCCTGCACGCGCTTCAAAGCGCACCTACATCGTCGAGGTCAGAAACGTTTGTCTGTTCTCTAGTGAACTTGTACAATTCAGCTTTTTGACCTAGAGCTCAAAACCTGCCTTCTAGCTGTGAAGCCACGGACCTATTTGCGTTTTCGTCTGAACACACAACCTCAGGATAAAACGCTCATTTCTTCGGCTGTGTCACACAGGGCACTTTTACTAGAGATCAGCGCTGATCGAAATCACTCGCGGTAAACCGAACAGTTCGGTGGAAGTGAAAAATCATAAAATGTACTCATTATGCGAAAACTTCCTCTACGCCTGAGTCATAAATGCGAGCTATCATTCTCAACTCACGAGTAAACTATTCATGAATAAAACTTTCAAGGACAAACTCACATAAATCTGCAGGTCATGTTTACACCGAACGATAAATTAGCCAGAATGCGGCGTTCTTCATTAGCGGCAGTAGGATAGGTGATGAATCATTTGCTCCCACAGGAGAACCCACTTGAAAGCGTCCCTTTAAAAATATTCACAGCATATCCACCGAGCGAATGATGAGGAATTGAGCGAAATGTCCGTTCGTCTGTTCGTTCGTTCATCCGTCATTGTTTCCGTTTATGCTTCCATCCATCCGCGCGTCCGTGTGTCCGTCCGTCTGTCTGTTTGTCTGGCGACAAGTAGGAGCCGCCGTGGCCCTCCGCGACCGACGCTCCACTTCGTCCATGCCCCGCCAACCATGTGACACGCACGGCGACGATCCAGGAGACTGACAGAGGCACTCGTTCCCCGCGTACTGAGGCACAGCCTGCGCAGCAGCCAATCGGAGAGTAGCGGTACAGCGCCATCTATATTGTCATTATTCAACTGCAGCGTTTATGTACTTATATGAGATAGCGTCATCTACTATACTGTTAAGGAGATATTGCCGGTTACTCCTGACGCGGGACAAAGTTAGACCAAAAGGAGCTTCGCTCCTAAAAACCCAATGCAAGCAACAAGACGTGGACACCACAGAGCAGTACACGCCATTGGTGTGGCTCAAACCATTGAAAACATCTTTTCGATGATTTTTCAGTGTTAGTTTTCACGCTTTGTTACCCACTTCAGCCGTCAGCGCACTCACCTGCCACTGTTGTAAAATGACGGCGTCCGGGGGTGTTCGACTAATCTAGCGTCTAAAGGCCGCCTCTGTACCAATATTCTACGCCTAGCTTAACAATACTTTTAATAAAGCAGGCAAAACCAACCTACACCAGCTCTTTGTGGGAATCCAGTTCACCCGCGCGATCACTGTAATGCAGGCGCTTTTCTCCTTCAGTCGGAAAACAGAATGTTTTGTTTAGCTTATAAAATTAGTTCAGGATTGCAGACTGCGTCCTGGCACGACACAGCTGTGCCCGAGTGCGAGTGCTTCATCGGAATAACTTTATTCGCATAAAGCAACGAAACAGAAACAGCCACAGACAGCAACAAAGGCTAAAACTACGCAAAAACATGTTAAGCAGGAAGTTTCTAAGGGTGCGTTTCCGGTGAACGAATAATGTTGCCAGAGACATGCAGGCGCTCGTGAAACCACCTGTAATAAAGAAAAGCAAACAATGAGCGAAAAGTGCTCTTATAGAGAGGTTAACATGGCGAACTCAAGGGACTTGAGCTGTGGCGTGACCCACAGTAACATCGTCTCAACATCTCAACATGTTACCAACGCGCAATAATTTATGTGAGCAACGCGAGGTTCATGCTGCTCTTACAGCCAAAACGCAAAAATCGGAGCCCATAAAAGCGAAGACTTGAAAACACACCAAAGTATTGCTTGCTCAGGATCTCTACCTGCCTCTACATAAAAAAAATTACGGCAAAAATTCAACAAAAATTGCATATACCGGAAACTACCATCAATGTTACGGAAACGCTATATTTATTCTAGTCCTGTCGATTGCACTGCAGAGCACTGCGATATCAACGGAAATACTGTATGGCTTCCCTACTTTTCCAGTTTTGCTGAATAGCTCCTCAGCACGTACCATTGGCGATGATTTGCCGATTTGTACTTACGCGCTCATGTCAGAATACGGCTCCAGCGGTACTCCTTGCTTTATGCTACAACCTCAACATTGTGGTTCCTGTAGTATTTGTGATAATCGGAGATCAGTTCATATAGACCATACCGGATGTCTTGCAAGTGCTTCGCAGAATTCACAAAACTTATGTGCGGGGATATGGGGCTCCATCTGCTTCAAGGTTCAGTTACCGGTATTGGAGGGAAGAAAAGGTTGTCACGCGCACAAACTTTTCAAAAACGAACATTTCAGCATAAACGAAGAACCCACAATCCACTTTGTATGAAACACAGATAATCATTTCTTCAATTGAATTAACAATGGAGAATATTTCGAGCATATGAAACTCGACAGAGGCCCGCACTCATCTCTACCGTGCATGTATTCGCTAATAAAAAATAAAAAACACAAAGGAAACGTGCTCAGAACGCAAACTATCTGAAATAACTATCTTTCACGCAAAACACTTATACAAGAAAGAAAAAATGAAATAAACAAAGTAATAGTCATATGTTTGAGCCTGGATTGAAGAAACGTTTGTGCTAATTCCATACTTATCAATAACAAATGCACTCAGAAACTAGTTATTAACGAGACAGCGTCTGAAGAGTTATTTTCTCAGAAATTCCGGTGTTGGCGTCGTTTTTTGTGAGCCACTACCATCATCTTGTTTCTGACCAAAACCCAGAGAAATATGCAACTACACTAAATTAAGAAAAATTTTTGGTTTGATTCGCAATTAAACCTAGACCTACTGCGTGGTGAGCAGTTGTATCGCAGAGTCAAGCTTATCTTTTTTTTTTCTTTTATGGTATTTATTAAAATGTCTTTTAGAGTGGTAATAAAAGGGATCAAATCGGTGTAAACAAAAGTATAAACACATGGCGACAATGAGCGCTCTATCGTTAATCAGCAAATTCTAGAAGACTAACGAAATGCACTGTGCAGCAGCGAGAGTTCTCGAATTATGCCCAGAAA
>NW_023607704.1:0-34734 GCF_013339725.1 Rhipicephalus microplus
GACGTCGACTCTGGTGACATTTTGGTCACTCCGTCACCGCGTTGCCTTAATAAAGGCATAGCTCTTGCATCAGGTGTGGCTCGCTTCAACAATCGATCAACTGTCCTCGCTGCTACCACACCACACAAGATAAATTTTACTGCCACGGGGCACTACTGTCGCCTGCGTTGCCGATCTGCAGCCTGTGTGCGTTGTGCCTCTTACCCCTGTCTCCTCTAAAGGCCATCTTGCAGATCATGCTGCTTCCTCGGCCTTTACAGCAGCCATCAACAAAGACTTGACAGACTCACAGAAGCAGCAGCTGCTTGATTTGTTGGAAAAGCATGCAAACTCCTTTGACGTTTATTATCCACCCTGGGCCAGACAACCCCTACAGCACATCGTATTCATACTGACGGAACATCCATTGTGCACCGCCGTCCGTACCGCGTCTCTCTAGACGAACGAAAAATCATTGAAGAAAATGTAGACGATATGCTCCAACGGGAGATATCCGACCCTCAACCAGTCCTTGGTCATTGCCCATTGTTCTGGTGCGTAAAAAGACGGTTCCGTACGATTTTGTGTCGATTACCGAGCACTCAATATTATAACTAGGAAGGACGTATACCCCATGCCACGCATCGACAACGCCCTAGATTCCTTACAGCGTGCTGAATACTTTTTGAGTCTCACTTGTGTTCCGGCTATTGGCAAATGCCCATGCACGAAGATGATAAAGAAAAAACTGCATTTGCAACCCCGGACGACCTATACGAATTCAATGTTTGCCGTTCGGTCTATGCAATGCGCCCGCAACTTTTGAGCACATGATTGACACCGTGCTGCGTGGCCTGAAATGGAAGATTTGCCTATGTTACCTCGATGACATTGTTGTCTTTTCATCGACGTTTCCTCAACATCTGCAACGCTTGGACGAGGTCCTGACTTGTTCTGCGGGCGCTGGTCTTCAAATTATTACCAAAAAGTGCCATTTCGCCAGCAGATCTATCAAGGTACTCGGTCATGTTGTGAGCAAGGACGGAATTCGTCCAGACCTTGACAAAACTGCTGCAGTGCTTCGCTTCCCTCGCTCTGACAAACCGAAAGATTTGAGAAGCTTCCTTGGTCTCGCCTCTTACTTTGGGCGATTCATACAAAACTTTGCCTCCATAGCCGCATCACTTCATAAGCTATTTTCTTCCAGTATGCCCTTTCAGTGGTCTCGGGAATGGGAATCGACTTTCGACAGGTTGAAGAGTGCCCTCACGACCGACCTTGTACTTTCTTATTTTCACGATGATGCACCGACCTTCCTGCGCACAGACGCTAGCAGCCGCGGTTTAGGAGCCGTGCTCCTTTAACGCTACAACTCTTCGCTAGAACGAGTCGTTGCATACGCCAGCTGCGTCCCTTCCGCAGCCGAGAGGAACTACACAATCACCGAGCAGGAGTGCCTCGCCATCGTTTGGTCAGTACAGAAATTTCGTCCATATCTGCATGGCCGCCATTTCACCATTGTGACCGATCATCACGCTTTATGTTGGCTTTTGACACTCAGAGCTTGTCGGGACGCCTCAGACGCTGAATTCTACGCCTCCAAGAATATGATCTTGAGATCGTATACAAGGTGGCAGGAAGCATAGTGACGCCGACGCTCTTTCTCGCTGCCACTATCAGCGGCTCCACTCAGCGAAACGCAATCACTTTGCACAACACACCCTCGGAGTCCACGTCTACGGCGGTTTCCTCTCTCGCCTCTATGAACCAGCTGCCTTCCGACGACCCCCCCTCCCCCGATTTTCCTTCTCGACAGCTGACTCATACTGTCGACGTATCATAGGCTACCTCACTGGCAGTTCCCGTCCACCTAATGCAAGGCTCCGTCGCCAACTCTCGCAATTTAAGCTGGACAACTCGGTGCTGTGCCGCAAAATTTACCATCCTGACGGTCAGCGCTGGGTTCCCGTTCTACCCCGATCGCTTCGGTCCGAAGTCCTCAGAGCGCTTCATGACCATCCGACTGCTGGTCACCTTGGTTACCATAAAACCTACGATCGCCTTCGAAGTCGGTTTTATTGGCCAGGCATTACCACTAGTGTAGCTCGGTACGTCGGGTCCTGCACTACCTGCCAATGTAGAAAACTACCAACATCTGCTCCCGCCGGTACACTACAGCCTCTTCCGTGCCCAGCCACACCATTCGAAGTTGTAGGCGTCGATCTTTATGGCCCCCCCCAGTCAGTGCTGCTGGAAACCGGTGGATAGTAACAGCCGTTGACCATTTGACGCGCTACGCCGAGACGGCATCCGTTACTACTCGTTCCGCTTCTCAAATTGCCGATTTCATCCTCCGAGACATTATACTGCGTCATAGTGCTCGACGTGTGTTGCTCAGTGACTGTGGAAGGGCCTTCCTTTCACAACTGGTGAACCAACTTCTTCACACCTCCGGCACAACTCACAAGACTGCCTCCAGTTATCATCCCCAGACTAACGACCTCACTGAGCGATTCTACCGCACTCTTGCTGACATGATCGCCGCCTATATTCAACCAGACCATAAAAACTGGGACATAGTTCTACTATTCGTTACTTTCACCTACAATACGGCCATTCAGCGGACAACCGGCTACTCGCCATTTTACCTAGTTTATGGACGCTCCCCTGCTTCTTTCCTGGACGTCTTTTTTTACCTGCCAAGGCAATTCATCTCCATCCTCTTCAGAGGAATAAGTTTCACGACTCGCACAGTGCCGCCCGCCAACGTGCTCGTATAAACACTGAAGCCCGACAGCAAGACAGAAAGCTAGTTTATGATGAATCGCATCGTGCTGTATCCTTTTCAACCTGGAGACGACGTGCTCCTTTTGACGCCTATTCGCACACCTGGTTTGTGCGAAAAATTCCAGCCTCGGTTTATCAGGCCGTACACAGTTCTTGAAGAGACTTCACCAGTGAATTATCGCGTGACGCCACTTGCAGCCCCAGCAGATCGCCGTTATCGAACTACAGAGGTCGTCCATGTCTCCCGTATGAAGCCCTTCATGTGACGTTCTTTGTCCCCTTGACTTGCTGCGGCCAGGGTGGCCGCTTTCAAGTGGGGGAATTGGTGTGGGCATTAAGTATACGCATCCTCTTCACCGGTACCATATCATCATTATCATGTATGGCTCATGCATCCTCATCGTTGCCGCGTAGCATCATCATCTTGGCTCATTCATCGTAGCTGTCGGCTGCCGGTTCTTCGGGCCTAATAAAGGTAATCCAAACCAAGACTTCATAATATTTATTTCCCAACAGTTTCGGGAGGGGTCCTCCTTTCATCAGGGATGAGTTATGCTAACATGAACTTCCAAACTTCGTTGCTGCCGCGTCCCTCTCGCCTTCAAAGATGTTTGTGAGGGTGAGAGAGAACTAAAAAAAGAAAGAAAGAAAGAAAGAAAAGAAGAAAAAGACGAAAAGAAAAAAAGAGAAAAAGAAAAAAAAAGAGGAAGAGCAACTGTGAACACTGAGAACAAAACCAAATGTCGGTGTACGTCCACATCCGGTTCTTATCCCATGCTGGTCAGTTCTCGACGTGTGTCGGGCCACGCACGATTGTCGTCGCGGTGGCGGGAGGGGTCCGTCACGGCGCCCGTAAGGAAAGGGTTTCCCCTCAATGGGTCGGTCGGCTCTTTACCTTCATCTTCACCGTTTCCATTCAATGGTCATCAAGCGGTAGGCGAACATAAACACTTTGTATGTGCATGTGAAAAAAAGAAAAAAAAAAACAACAAAAAGAAAGGACATTGTACACGTACGAGTCAGTCAGATAAATTAAGCATGTACTCCAGCTATCAATAGCTGCAGACCATGCTCCAGCTATTGCTCTAGCTATTGCTACAGCTCCAGTGGCCCGACACACGTCGAGAACTGGTTAGCACGGGATAAGAAGGATGTGAACGTACACCGACATTCGGTTCCGTTCTCAGTGTTCACAGTGGTTCTTCCTCTTTTTTCTTTTCGTATTTTCTTCTCTTTCTTTCTTTTCTTTCTTTAGTTATCTCTCACTCTCGCAAACATCTTTCAAGGCAAGAGGGACGCGCAACAACGAAGTTTGGCTCAACCCCTGATAAAGGAGGACCCCTCCCAAAACTGTTGTAAAAAAATATGTTTATTCTTGTTGACAACGCTGCCGTTGTGCCATATCCCATACCTTCAAGAAGACTAACTGGCCCATTGAATTATTACTTCCACTGACTGACCATGGCTGCCAGTACATCATCAACGGAGCGTTTGTCGCGGCAATATCCAAATTACCCTACGAAGTGTGCCGTCATCGGGACTCCATCATGCGGTACGTCCACATGCACTTCAGCCCGGACGACTCAACGAAGCCGTGCTTCATCTCTTATGGCGGTGCTATGTTTCGGATATTCCGGCGCTACTTGAATATCTACCTTACAGGGTGGACACGTTGTTTCTGCATGTGGGCACCACGGACATCCTGAAGACTAGCTCTTCAGATCACTGGATTCGAGAGGAAGGCATTGAAACGATGAGGCAGATGCGCCCGAACATCAAGACACTGCATCTTAGTCTGCCACTACCTCGCGCACCCAATTGCTGACGACGGGACTCGAACTGGCCATCAATGAATTAGTTTATTATGGAGGTACAACGATTCAGGAGAGAGGCCCGCCGTCTCTGCCACTACAGGTTGTTGGGAGCAGGCGTCTATTACGTCGAACATGGTTTCTCAACACTCCCGCTGCGCCACTTCCTGGCTGCTGACGGCTTACATGCAAGTTTCGAGGGAGTTGCGCTGCTGGCACAGCACACGAGGGTGCAGCTGCGATGGACGTCGGCGTAATCGAGAACGGCGGCAATCGCTTGCACGTACTCCAGTGCCAAGCCCCCTCAACAACAAGGAGCCGAGTGACACAGAGCCATCCAGGGCCCCAGGAGTAACGATGTCGCCACTACTGCCAGCGAGGCCAGCGAGCCAGCGAGTCCCACCAGTGAGTCAGAGATCGGCGGCAACTGCTTGCACGGCAAACTCCAGTGCCAAACACACTCAAACAGGGAGCCGAGGGACACAAAGAGCCATCCAGGTCCCAGCAGTGATGACGTCGCCACTCCCACTAGCAAGGCCTTACAACATCAGGCGGACGAATGTGGCGAAGACCAAGGCGGCGGCTTCCAAATGACACGGGGAAACAAAAGGTATGGGCAGTCTTAAACACGCATGGTCCCATTATTTCTATCGATTAGGAAAATGATTGAAAAACGAGTGCATAAGAAAAACACGCGGAACAACTAACCAAAAATCAATGTCACCAAATTGCACCTAAGGGCCTCCGCCTAGCCTGCAACCCCACAATGTCTACACTAAGTAAAGCAGAAAGGGGAAGTGGGAAAAGATATTACTAGAAGCGTCCTTGTATCTGACTGGGTCATTGCGGACCACAGTGAGTGTAAGGCCGCCGAATACAGTGTCACGGAGGCCACGCTGAAATTGGCATCAAATCTCGGAGAGAATGAGGCAGAGAACTGGAAAGATGTGAACTAAAGAAGACAGGTGAAATTTCAGTAGTAAAAGATAGAAAATACAATCGGGACTGCAGAAGCTCCACTCCTCTGCAACCGGAAAATAGGAATAGGAATGGGGCCATACAAGAACGCCAGGGACCACCCGTACCACAACTAACTTTGAAGAGAAAAGTGAGAACTCCAAATGACAGTGTAATCCTCATCAAAACAGCCTTACTCTCGAATATGACGCTGACACTCCCGTGCCACCTGATAGCCAAGAGCAGCCAAAAACTTATGAGAAATTTGTCCTCAATGTGTCCAACACAACGCTCACACCCGCTCAGCTACAACTTTGTCGAGAGGCTTAACCTTTTGTCCATCATGGTAGATTCAATGAATTGAACTGTACCAAGACCTCGATAACTTTGCGCGTAATCTCCGCCTCCGTGAATACTTTCATGATCGCAAGGACTGTACGGACGAGAATAGATTGATTGGTGGTGACAAATCATGGTGTCCAGGTGAGCAGAGGGACAAACATCTCGATATGTATATATCGGCAGTTCAAAAAGATATCATCAGAGCGTATGAAAAAAATCGGCCATCTCGAAACAACATATCAAAGTCAGACAGAACGAAGGGCACTTGATAAACTACGAAAAACACTGAAATTACTATCAGACCGGTTGATAAAGGGGCTGCATAGTAATTCTAAACACGTCGGACTACTTACAGGAAGGGGAACGATGTCTATCAGACACAAAATTCTACAGAGAACTTCCAACGGACTGGACTCCCAAATTGGAAAGGGAGATAAAAGTAACCCTAAATATTCTCCGCGGGACGAGCAAATTACCAGCAAAATGTTAAAACAATGTTACCGGCCCATTCTGTTCCCGGTCGATCTATTTGTTCCCCAAAATACACAAGGCAGGCAATCCGGGACGTCCGATAGTATCCAGTAACATCACATCAACAGAAAATGTATCAGAATTCATCATTCCTTAATAAAAAAAACATCCCCCCAATTTTTCCCTATTACCTAAAGGACACAAACCATTCATCTGCAAAACTTCAAGTCTCGACATCCTAGGCAGTAGTTTTCTGGTGATCATGGACGTCTGCTCACTGTACACCAACACACCCACCATGACGGAATAGTGGCTATGGTTTCTAAATATGTAAAATCTGACTCATCAAACTGGTGTAAGTGGAAGAGATACTGTTTACCACTTCTTGAACTTGTACTAAATTATAACCATTTTGAGTCAATGGCAAGCATTTCCTTCAGGTCAGTGACACTGCAATGGGCACGAAATGGCCCCTTGTCAACAAACCTTTACAAAAGCCTACAGACCGTCAAATGTACCTACATTTCAACAGCCAACCAAAGCATTGCAAAACGAGTATTTCATATTCTCAGGCCTACGGGTACCGAAGTATATGCATCGATATGCGGGAATTTGACAGACACGCAGAGCACCTAAAGCATTCCTTATTGAAACAAAATTATCCGAAAGACATTATGACGATGCCATACTACGTGCTCGCAACATGAACAGAATGATATAATTAAGGGACCAAACAGAGTATCTAAAACGACTTCCCAAACAAACCTGTAGTAAACTCCTCATCAGCGCCACGAATCAACAACATACTTTCCCGCCATTTCAACATAATCAGGCAAAGCAAACGACTAACTTCTATTTTTCGCGAAGCCACCTCATGTGGTGTACTACAGGGATAAAAATCGAAGGACATTCTTGTCAGAGCATGAACAAATCCCCTCAAAATTCAATCAGGGTGCCATCCCTGCGGAAAAGCTCGATGCAAGGTATGCCCACAGATAGTCACGACACGTGAATCCAAAGCGAACTTCTCGGATTTCAATCCGCATAATTGAAAGCCTTAATTGTGACTTCAGTAACGTAATATACATGCTACATTGCAACATCTGCGGACAAGAATATATCGGCCGAACAGACCGCCATTTCAGCTGAGGTTCAATAATCACCGGTACCACGCCACTTCACTGCCAAAGCTACCATTATCTAGACATCTGCGCCTGCCAAACCACAGTTTGAAAATATCAGAGTAACTCTTTGCAGTCCGGTTTCTCAAACAGGCGCGAGCGCGAACAGCGTGAGGCATATTTTCGCATATTTATTTTCAAGTTTAGAACATTGGTAGCCGAATCAACGACGACCCCGGAAGACTATCCTGCCTCCGAGAAGTAAGCCAGAAGGAAATTGGTGACAAAGATTAATAGCTGGAGACCATGCTTATTTTTTCTGACACTCGTACGTGTGCACTGTTCTTTGTTTTTCTGTTTTCTTTTTTCTTTTTGTTTTTTTTTTTCACATGCACATACAAACTGGTTATGTTCGCCTACCACTTGATGACCATTGAAGGGAAACGGACAAAGATGAAAGGTAAGGAGCCAACCGACCCATTAAGGGGAAACCCTTTCTTTACGCACGCCATCACAGACCCCTCCCGGCACCGCGGCAACAATCTTGGGTGGCCCGACACACGTCGAGAACTGCCCAGCTTGGGATAAGAACTGGATGTGGGTGTACACAGACATTTGGTTTCATTCTCAGTGTTCACAGTGGTTCTTCCTCTTTTCTTCTTTTTCTTTTTTCTTTTCTTTTTTTTTCCGCCTTTTTCTTCTCTTTTTTCTTTCTTTCTTTCTTTTTTGAGTTCTCTCTCACTCTTGGAAACATCTTTCAAGGCGAGAGGGACGCGGCAGCAACGAAGTTTCGAAGTTCATGTTAGTATAACTCATCCCCTGATGAAGGGAGGACGACTCCCGAAACTGTAGGGAAATAAATATATTTATCCTTGCTGACAACGCTCCCGTTGTGCCATATCATATATATTGTACGGATGTGATGGGTTTATTTACAATGAAAAATGTCAGCGCTCTACGTCACTGCCGAATCACCATCGCTCGAGCGCGTCCGATCTCTTCTTCTTTCTCGCTCTTTCAGTCCGCGTTACATTTTCCTCCGGGCCAGACGAAGCTCACCGAGCGAGTAGAAGGGATCGGTTGTTGTAGGGCTTCAATCGGGCAATGTGCACAATTTGCGTCTTGCGCGAACGCCGGTTCTGAGCTGTCACTTTCGCGACAGCGTAAGTGATGTCACTTAAGCACTGAGTAATGACAAACGGTCCTGAGTACTTAGAAAGAAACTTCTGGCAAAGTCCCTTTTTCGAAGAGGCGTCCACAGCCAGACCAAATCACCTGTAGCGAAAGTCACGGGCGGGTGTTTTCCGTCGTAACGGTCTTTCGCGCGAGCGTGGGCGGAAAGAGTTCGGAGCCGAGCAAGTCGACGAGCTTCTTCGGCGCGACACAAAGTCTGCGCGACACTGGCGTTTCGTTCGTCGAAAATGGAAGTATGGTGTCAAGAAAACTTTGCGGATGACGAGCATAGAGAAGAAAGAAAGGCGTATAACCTGTGACTTCGTGTTTCGCGGTATTAAAGGCGTATGTAACAAAAGGTAATACGGCATCCCAGTTCTTGTGATCCGCTGCGACGTACATTGAAAGCATGTTGATGATGGTACGATTGGTGCGCTCAGTGAGGCCGTTGGTCTGAGGGTTGGTATGGTGTGGAATGGCGATACTGACACCCACAAAGCCGTAGCAACTCTTCGACAACGTCAGCGGTAAACTGACGGCCGCGATCACTTATCACCACACGAGGGGCCCCGTGACGAAGTATGATCGAGTGTAGAAGAAACCATGACACATCAGATGATGTGGCTGAAGCAACCGCCATCGTTTCAGTATACCGCGGTCAGGTAATCTACGCACACAATAATCCAGCGGCGGCCGGTGGTAGACTTGGGGAAAGGGCCCAGTAAATCTATGCCGACTTTTTCGAATGGTGATGTCGGGGGCTAACCGGCTGCAGTGGGCCGGCCGATGGTGTGGTAGGTTGTTTGTGACGTTGGCAGACATCACAACTTGCGACGTAGTGCTTGGTGGTCTCCAGAGTCGTGGCCAGTAAAAACGTTGTCGGATAAGGTGAAGCGTTCGGGCAAATCCAAGGTGCCCAGACGTGATGTCATCGTGCATGGCTTGGAATACCGCAAGACGCAGGCATTCTGGCACGACGAGTAGTAGTGTGGAACCATGGCTGGAGTAATTCTTGCGATATAGTAGGGCGTCATGAATCACGAATGGCGTGGCGCGTTTTAGAGCTACGAGCCACATCAATCATTGGTTTCAGTGAAGGGTCACGCTGTTGTTCGTGACGAAAGACATCCAAATTGGGAAGTTGGATGAGATTGCGGCCAGGTAGTTGTCAAAATCATCATCATCAGCATCCACAGTTGGAGATGGAAGACGAGATAAGCAGTCGGCATCTGCGTGACATCGACCGCTCTTGTAGGTCACAGAATAATTATATTCTTGAAGCCGTAAGGCCCAGCGAGCCAACCGACCAGCTGGGTCACGTAGTCCGACAAGCCAACAAGCGAATGATGATCTGTGACGATCTTGAACTGCCGGCCGTACAAATAAGGTCTGAACTTTTGGACGGCGAAAACAACTGCAAGACATTCCAGTTCGGTGACCGTATAATTCCTCTCCGCCTTAGTCAAAGTACGACTTGCATACGCCACGACGTGCTGCCGGCTATCGTGATATTGAACTAGCACGGCACCACTACGATACCACTAGCATCTGTACGCAGTTCCGTGAGTGCCTCCGGGTCGAAATGGCGCAAGAGGGGCCCGGAAGTAAGCAAATACTTCAGCTGCTCGAAAGCAGCCTCACACTCAATGGTCCATCGAAATGGAGTGTTTTTGCGGAGCAACTCTGTCAGGGGATGAGCAAGCTGGGCGAAGTCTTTGATAAACCGAGGAAAATAAGAACACAGGCCCACAAAGCTACGGAGATCCTTCAAAGACGTCGGTTGCTTGAAGTCTCGGACAGCACTGATTTTGTGCGGGTCTGGTCGTATACCGTCCTTGTCAACTAGATATCCAAGCACAAGGGCTTGACGCTCACCAAAATGACACTTCTTTGCGTTTAAAACGAGACCAGCTTGTTTGACGCAGTCTAGAACAACGCTAAGCCGATGGTTGTGTTCGTGGAATGTCTTGCCAAAAATAATTACATCATCGAGATAAACACATACATATCTCCCATTTGAGACCGGGAAGGATGGAGTCCATGAATCGCTCGAAGGTAGCTGGGGCATTGCATAAGCCAAACGGCATAACGTTGAATTCAGATAATCCATCAGGCGTGACAAAAGCAGTCTTCTCTTTGTCAGACGGATGCATTGGTATTTGCCAGTATCCAGACCTTAGGTCGACAGACGAAAAGTAGGCGGCCGAGTGCAGACAATCAACAGCATCGTCGATGCGTGGTAGCGGATACACGTCTTTCTTTGTGACGGCGTTGAGACGGCGGTAGTCTACACAGAATCGCCAAGAGTTGTCTTTCTTTTTTACCAATATAACAGGAGCTGCCCAGGGACTGCTTGACTTTTGAATAACGCCTTCTGCAGCATGTCGTTGACCTGATCGGCGATCACTTGCCTCTCTGACGGGGATACGCGATAGGGTTTCTGGTGTATCGGTGTAGCATCTCCCGTGTTGATGCGGTGGTGCATACGGGATTCGGGCAACATGGAACAACGCTTGTTTTGAGCGAAATCAAAGACTCCCGCGTAGCGTGTAAGTACCTCCTCAAGGACATTCTGCTCGGAAGAAGGCAACGACTTGTTGATCATACGTTTAATCTCGGCTGAGTAGTTGGGCGCAGTCTGACTGATAGCTGGAGACTCTGAGACCATTCTCACGTCGATTGTGGCCTGCTCCTCGAACGTACCCAGTTTGAATCCGGCTGGTAGAACAACAGGCTCTGAGGCTGCGTTGAGTGCCACAAGCAAGCATGTCCGTCGATGGCTGTAAGGACAGACCGTGGGACCAGCACATTCTTCTTAATGGCGTTTGCATGATCAGGCTCCACAAGTCCAGTGCAGCGTCCTGAGCGGACATGAGAAGAGCATACGGGTACAAACACTGCTGTCCGACCAGGGATCGTCACATCTTCAGACAACGAAAGAGCATCGATGGGCAGAGTCGGAAAATCGTCAACTATTGCAGCGGGCAACGTACTTTGTAGAAGAATCTCTCCAGTTCCACAGTCAAGCGTAGCGCCGCATTCATGAAGGAGGTCTATCCCTAAAATGATGTCATGAGTTGCGCGAGCCAGTACGGTGAATTCAACTCGGAAATTTTGTCCACCAATCGTGAGTACATCTGAACAAATACCAACAGGGCATAACGTTTCACCTCCAACTCCACGAAAAGTTTCTTTACGATTCCACGCGAACATAACTTTGTGACCCAAGAAACGATGTTTGAAACGAAGGCTCATAACCGAAACAGCAGCACCAGTGTCTACAAGAGCAAGAGTATCTACACCGTCTATACACACACGCACTTTGTTCATCAACATCACAGCAGAAGGAGGAATTGGCGAAACTGACCGTCCTGCGACCGCACCTCCATCGGTCGCACCAGTTAGTTTCCCAGCTGATGCGGGGAAGGTGACCGACGACGCGGAGACGGCGACCGGCGGGACCGTGTCGGAGGGCGGCGTCAGGCTTCTCTCGGAGGCAGGGGACTCGCTGCGAAATTCGTTAGGCCATTGCTGTCGGGGACGGTGGTCGGCCGAGTGAGAGGTCCAGGTTTCGTGCATACGAGGCGGGTGCGTCGAAAAACGTGGCGGCACAGGCGTTTCGTACATACGAGCCGGATATGTCGAAAAACGTGGCGGTGCAGGCGGCCGTCTGGGACAGAAGCGCGAAATATGCCCTGGGAGACCACATGTGTAGCAAACGGGGACTTCTCGACTTACGTTAGCCGGAGCAGAGGTAGCAGAAGTACGCGGAGACGGGTCGTGCTCCGCAGGAACATTTTGTGATGAAGCATAGTAATTTCTGGTAGAGGCCTGGTTGACGACGGTCGGGGTCCGCAGCGGCACGTCGAGATGATGACATCCGGTGGTGGCCACGACCCGTCGGGGGAAAACGGAAGCCGCGGGGTAAATCTGCAGTTTCTGTGCGTGGTCGGTTTTCGACGTGACGCTCTCGCATCCAGTAGGGAGGTGGTTCGGGGCACGCGGCGAACGAGCATTGGTGGTGAACGTCACCTGCTTGAAGTCGTACGAGCTCTTCGCGAACTACCCGACGTACGAGGTAGGAAATGTCTTCGCAGGTGGCGACGTCCATACTTGCGACAGTGGGAACATTGTCCAAGCGCCCGAACTTGGGTAAAATTCTTCGGGTCTTCAACGCCTCGCATGCGCGACACTGCTGCCTGAAAATCGAAGGAGTGTTAAAGTTTTCTTTTGTTATCAAAAAATTGTACACGTCCTCGGCGATGCCTTTCAACAAATAACCGACTTTGTCTTCGTCAGACATATTTGCGTTGACAATTCCGCAAAGCTTCAACACTTCAATGTAGGTTGTGCACGTCTCGCCGGGCAACTGAGCCCTACGTGACAGCGTTTGCTCAGCTTTCTTTTTCATGGAACTCGTGTCCCCAAAGCAGGCCTTCAGTTCCTTAACAAATATATCCCAAGTGGGGAGGACATGTTCATGGTTCTCAAACCAAAGCAAGGCTGTCCCGGCAAGGAAGAATACTACGTTCACGAGCTTCGCCGGTGCGCCCCATTCGTAGTAGCGGCTCACTCTCTCGAAGTGTTTTAGCCAAGCGTCCACGTCTTCGTCAGTTTTACCTGAGAAAATTCGTGGCTCAGGTGCCCAGTAGTCTGGTTGTCGAGGTCGACGGCCACCTTGTGCCGTGTCGGTGGCACTATTGGATGCAGCAGCGTAGGACGTCGATGGGATTGCTGTGTCGTCGTTCATGCTGATGTTGTCCGGAAGTAGGCCAGCTAAGCGTCTGCTTCTTCGAAGAACTTCTGCTGCGGGGTCCAGGATGGCAAGTTACCCAGCACCGCTCCACCAAAGCTGTTACGGATGTGATGGGTTTATTTACAATGAAAAATGTCAGCGCTCTACCGTCACTGCCGAATCACCATCGCTCGAGCGCGTCCGATCTCTTCTTCTTCCTCGCTCTTTCAGCCCGCGTTACAATATATATATATATATATATATATTTATATAAGTGAAACAAGTGTATACTTAAGGGCTCGTTTTTCTTGTTTTACACAATATTAACGAGATCCAATAGAAAATAATGCCAAGGAAGGTATAGGGGAAGTTATTAAGCCAATCGTAATGTAAATGAGAAGAAAGAAAAGCAAGTGAAAAGATAGCTTGCCATGGGTAGGATCCGAGCCTGCGACCTTCGAATAACGCGTTCGATGCTCTACCACTTGAGCTGTCGCGACATCCATCCCCCCAGCCACTTTATTGGATATCTATGTCAATTTTAAACGTTGGAGTGTCATTCAGCGCCACTAGTAGCCATGGCGGCGAGTGTGGCACACGCTTTATGAGCCTGTTTGGCGTCACGTGGCTCTTGAACTTATTACTAACTGGCAGCTGACCAATAGTCCCTCGTATACAACCTAAAGGCAGCAAGTCTGCCAGTACGAGACCCTCGTTAATGAATAAAGGAAACAAGTGTATACTTAAGGGCTCGTTTTTCGTGTTTTACACAATATCAATGAGATCTAACAGACAATAATGCCAAGGAAGGTGTAGGGGAAGTTATTAGGCCATTGTAATGTAAATGAGAAGAAAGAAAAGTGGGTGAAAAGATAATTTGCCGTGGGCAGGATCCAAACCTGCGACCTTCGAATATATATATATATATATATATATATATATATATATAGAGGTTCGATTCCTGCTCACGGCTGGTTATTTTTTCATCCACTTTTCTTTCTTCTTATTTACATTCCATTGGTTCTTATAACTTCCCCTGTACATTCCTTGGCATTACTGTCTGTTTGATCTCATACATATTGTGTTAAAACACGGAAAAACGAGCCCTTAGGTATCTTATTTCATTAAGCGAGGGTCTCGTACTGGCAGACTTGGTGTCATTAGCTTGTATACGAGGGACTATGAATCAGCTGCCCGCTCATAATGAGTTCACGTGCTACGGTCACGCCAAACATGCGCATAAAAGTGTTTTCACACTCGTCGCTTGACTTATAGATGGCGCTGACTGTCACTCCTACCTCTAAATTCACATATAAACTGAAAAAAGTGGATAGAGGGAAGGCCGCTGTGGTAGCTCAGTGGCTAGAGCATCAAACGCGTTATTCAAACGGCGTAGGTTCAATTCCTGCTCACGGCTGGTTATTTTTTCATCCACTTTTCTTTCTTCTTATTTACATTCCATTGGTTTTAATAACTTCCCCTGTACATTCCTTGGCATTACTGTCTGTTAGATCTCATAAATATTGTGTTAAAACACGGAAAAACGAGCCCTTAGGTATACACTTCTTTTGCTTATTTCATTAAACGAGGGTCTCATACTGGCAGACTTGGTGTCATTAGGTTGTATACGAGGGACTATGAATCAGCTGCCCGCTCATAATAAGTTCACGTGCCACGTGACGCCAAACATGCGCATAAAAGAGTGTTTTCACACTGGTTGCTTGGCTTATAGATGGCGCTGACTGTCACTCCTACCTCTAAATTCACATATAAACTCAAAAAAGTGGATGGAGGGAAGGCCGCTGTGGTAGCTCAGTGGCTAGAGCATCGAACGCGTTATTCGAAGGTCGTAGGTTCGATTCCTGCTCACGGCTGGTTATTTTTTCATCCACTTTTCTTTCTTCTTATTTACATTCCATTAGTTCTAATAACTTCCCCTGTACATTCCTTGGCATTACTGTCTGTTAGATCTCATAAATATTGTGTTAAAACACGGAAAAACGAGCCCTTAGGTATACACTTCTTTCCCTTATTTCATTAAACGAGGGTCTCGTACTGGCAGACTTGGTGTCATTAGGTTGTATACGAGGGACTATTATTCAACTGCCCGCTCGTAATAAGTTCACGTGCTACGTGCTCCCGACGCGCAACCTGCGGTGCCACGCACCGGGGACCCACGCTAGAGACAACCGTTTGCAGCAACCGCCATGCGCAGAAAAGACCACTTTATTTCTCGCTCGCCGCTACCAAGGCTTGTCACCGCCGGCGCTATACCATGATGATGATGATGATGATAGTGGCTACCAAGTGACTACCACTTACCGTCCGATAGCTGTAACCCGAAATGCGGCTTTAGGGCGAGACACATCCGCCACGCAGAGCAAACAACAGGTGTCAGCACCCCCACAGTTTTAAAGAGTACTAAGTTTTTTTTTTTTAGCTATCTTGGTTGTTATTAAACCATGCTTGCTGTGCCTTGCAGCGCCCTCTCAATCTATTACCAATAGCACTTGCCCCCAAGATCTGTGACAGAGCAGCAGACCGTGCTGTGGGTACCGGTCTCATGTACTGCATGGTACTTGAGGTGCCAGTGATTACTTAGGTTATCAAATGGTTTATGCGACAGATATGACAGATGATTCCCAGCATCTTCTGCATTTCAGTAGCTTGCACCGTCGCTGTACTCACAATCCGCGTCGTCACGTATTGGTAGCCAGTTATAGCTTTCCACGACTGTCTCCCGGAGCTGCACTCTAAGAGTAGAGTGGAATGTGTGGCTCTTTCTAGGTAGTATTGACTTGCCACGAGTATGAATGTCGTTAACAAGACATGCCAACTCTCCGCTGTGTTCTCTTTTTTTATATCACCTACAAGAGAGCCTTTTTAAAGAGAGTCACACACGTGGTAAGTCAGGACTATCAGAGAGGAGTCACATACCTTAGTACCCTTTTATTTTTGCATAGAGTTGGCATCATGGACTTTTTCAGACGTGCAGGCACGGGTTGCTGGCAAAAGCTATACTGTGGCATGTTTTGGATGTTGGTAGAGTACAATTATAAATTTTGAAGGATTTCAAAATTGCTTTCTTGGTTTGAAAAAATTTCCAATTTAACGACATTTGAGAAGCCAATACTGAGGCTTCACAAAGCTGGGATCGCTTCCTTGTCGTCAGCCCATCAAAGCCCCTGTCAACGTAGCATAGTGATAAGAGTACGTTTTTAGGAAAGCATTCATGCAGCTTCATGTAATCCTTTGCGAAAAGTGCACTTCGACATATTTGATCAAGAGAACTTTCAGATATCCGATGATTCTCTGCTGAGCCCCCCCCCCCCCCACACACACACACTCCTCCTCACTTCTATCATAATTACTGCACGTACCATCTGCTATGCCTTGGCTGGCTCTGTTGGTTGAAATTAATCTGGTGTCTAATGAAGAGCCCTTGCAAGTTCTTCTTCTTTCCTTCATTCATAGCGAGAGTCTTGTTCTGGCAGACTTGATGCCTTCAGGCAGTATGCAAAAGATTATTGGTCTGCTGACAGCTCGTAAAAACGTCATGTGCTACGTGATGCCAACAGGCACAAAAAAAAAAAAAAACTGTCCAAGTCATGCTTCTGAGCGGTGCTAACCAGCATTCTCACATTTGTATGCACATGTACACCCCAAAAAGTGGACAGGGGGATCCCTGTTGCTCAGTTGGTAGAGTATCACACACATTGTTTAAGGGTGGCAGATTAGGTTCCTGCTGGTGTCTACTTTAATCTCTCATTTGTGTCACACTCACCCCCAAATAACATTCCCCTACATCACATGGCTTAATTGCCTGTTAGTTGTAAAAACCTTGTGTATCAATAAACAAAGAAAAAAGAGCTTTAAGAAATGTTCACTCTTTTGTTCATTTATTTAAAAAATGCGCCTTATGAAGTAGAAAATATGGAACCGTAATATTACCTACAATATTAGGATAATAATTGATAATACAGTCGAAACCCCTAGATTGATATAACAGACAAATGGTTATAAGAGACGCCGGGATGCCTACAAAAAAATACAGGTTGATAGGAAAATGCATACAAGGTCTCCTGCTTATAAGAGATATCTCATGTAAAAGGCAAGAATCGCTGCCCGGAGCATGCCTTTCATAAAGAGGTTTAACTGTAGTACCAACTTTTTTTTCTTCTCAAACTGCCAAGAAAGGCTCCTCTCACAATAGCCCTAAGGCATGCCGGAATGGCTAAAAGAGAGTACTCACCCTAACGTCTACAAACTGAGTGATTAGCTGTTCAATGGAATCATCACCTGGTCATTCATCTTCCTGTGGTAGTCGTCCCAAAGAAGTTCCAAAGTCTAATGACATAAAGCGGTAGACAGGAAAACATGTTAGATACTTGGCAAAATTGCAGCACAACTAAACAGCAGTACGCACTGAAAAATAAAAATGTGAAGCCTTTTTTTGCATGTCCATAAAAACAAATGACATCTGAAAAAAAAAAAAAAAACCCTCCTTCTAATACTGTTTTCTCACCATCTATCTTCAAAGGGCCACTCACCAGGCCCCATAACAATTTTGTTAGATAGTGGAAGTTGTTGTGTGCCCAATAAGGAGCATTATGCCACAAGAATTTTTTCAATCAGTTTATTACGAGCTGAGAAAACTGTCTTTTTGAAGCGGTACAAATGAGGATGAGACGAGGCGAGCTCGAAACCCTTGCTGTTCTCTCGCGCAGCCTTTGCAAGCCAAATCTCTTTCCTACCCTCACAGCATCTGTCACGTGCGCACGACGTGCCTCAACATGGCCCAACCCCCGAGCACACGAGCGGCGTTGTTTTGTTGACCAGCATGTTGACCAGCGTTATTTTATGGCCAACTGACTGTTTCTGAAGGATGGTTTGGAATGCTGGCTTAACACGGTAGAATAGATGAGAACAATGAGTGTGCCAACGTGTAGGAGCGTTACTTTCGCTTCCATGGCTGTCGTCAGCTCGGTGCGCTGACCACGAGGACACGAACAGACGCGAAATTCCCGCACATTAGCCCCACATTTCAGTGTAATCACGAGAAAATTTTGAAAAAAAAGACGCATTCATTCCCTTATCGCATCTCATTATTTATCTAAGTTTTATTGATCTTTTCAAGCAACAAAGCACATAAAACTACGCATGTCGTGGTAAATAATTTTCGCCATGTCACGTGCCACTGTTGGCAACGTCAGAGCACGGTTGTCTGTGTAGAGGAACTGCCTCACGGTACTGCCGTGTACAAAAGGCCATTTATGCGTGCACGTCATGCCATCATTCTATGGGCGCGCACCGGCAAAAGAAAGAGGGATCAGCGTTCATCTTGAAATTTGACTCATTTCCGTGGTGCGTGGTGTTGCAAATTTTGGCAGATGTTATCGTGAACACCCCATTTACATAACGCCCTTGTCAGCTCAAAATTGTCAAACCTGGTGAGAGGCCCTTCAAGACTCGCTCAGCGACCTAACTCTGTCTCTGTCTTATGTAGGCTTGTGCAAATATTCAAATGCTTTAAAATATTCTAACAAATACTAGGGCGTTTCAACTGGCTTCGATTTGAATTTAAATTATTGAAAATATCAAGGTGTTCACAAGGAACGAATAGATGCATATTGATCTGAATTTACTGCCTGTAAAGGTGGTTTCACTGCTGTGTATGGGTGCTGAATCGTAAACGCACCTTTTAAAAAAAAACCCGCTCTGCCACGAAGCCTCCCTTAAAATTTAAAAGGGCCCTGCAACACTTCTTGAGCAATGTCAGAAAACGCTGCCGATCAATAGTCAAGGCTACCGTGGACACGCAATCCAAATATTATAGCGCAGCACGTGGCGTGCGATTCACAATAAATTCTTAAAGTCAGCTAAACATTGCTCTCTTCTCTCGGCAAATGACTGAACAAGAAGCCCATGCGACATATTTTCTATCCCCGTGCCATCCCTCCCTGCTTAGCTTCCAGCGCTTTCATTGGGACGAGAAGAGAATGCACTTGCAGTGTGCGAGAAATCTTTGCGACTCCACGCATAATGAATGAATTCTAAAAATATTAGCGCCGGTGAATACATGAAGCAATAAATAAGCTTCTTCAGTGAATCCATTCCATGGCTACTAGAAGAAGTGTCGCATGGCCCCTTTGAATAAAAATATTACTCTCAAATCGATTAATTTTATTAAGCTTAAAAGCTAGTTATGCCAGACTATATGCTGTAAGTTGAATAAAATTTAAAATGTAACGTACTTTAAGGGCCATGACTCGCATCCTGCTGAAAAACAAATCCTGATACTACTCACTGTTCTTTCAACTTCCTTTGAACAATAAAAGAAAGGCTTTCGCATAAAGACCCTATTTCAATTTAAAAAATAATGTGCAGGTTAGTTAGGCCATAATAAATATTCCAATTTTTTTTTTTTTACATGTCATATATACTATTCTAATTCGATTCAAAATAGTAGACCAAAATCACCATTCGCTTCAAAACTAAAGCTCACTATTCGCACAAGCCTAGTTTATCCTCAACTTCATTTCAATGTAGTTTTAAAGAATCACAGAACGAACTGCATATATGAAGGTGCAACATTTTTCAGGAGGAGGCCAAAATAAAAAACTGAGGGAGGGCTGTTGGGAGAGACGAAGCGTGTTGCTCTCATTACCAACGAACTTCAATTTTTGTTCTACTGGGCAAACTCGAAACCGGCTCCCCTTTCATCTCCTTCTCCACGGCTTTGTTGGCGGTGCAGAGGGATCGAATGGTATGTCGATCTGCGACCCCATGGGAGTGGCCCCCACTGCGCCTCCTATCAGAATGATTCCCTTTATTGATTCACTTTAATGATTCACTTATAGGATGCGTGCCACCGTCGGTCCTGGAGTGCTAGTTCAGTATGAGATGGCGAGAATTTATTGGTATGTTGAGTAACGTCTTAAAAACCACCCTAAGATTATGAGAACGCCGTCGTGGAGGACTCTAGAAATTTCAACCACCTGGGGTTGTTTAACGTGCACCTAAATCTGAGCACACAGGTCTACAGCATTTTCGCTTCCATCGCAAATGCAGCTGCCACAGCCGAGATTCGATCCCGCGACCTGCGGGTCAGCAGCCGAGTACCTGAGCTACTAGACCACCGCGGCGGGTCTGAGCTAGCTAGGAGTGCCTCCGACTGCTCCAAGGGCTTCTATTCTATACATACGCTGTAAGCCATAAAATTTAAATGGCCTTTAATTGCAACTCCACAATATATAGTGGAGGGTCGGCGGCGAGTCGCAACATCGCCGACAATACCGCCCTTACAATGTTTGATAATTTTGTTCAATCACGATAGATTTGGATGAACTCCTGTTTGAAGTTTACAGAGCTGCATGGCATCTTCCCCATCAAGAAATTTGTGGGGGCGCCTTATTTCTGCAGCGTGCATTGATGATGAGCAAGAAGCTCTCGTGGAACTACCTGAGTAGGGTCATTGTTCGGAACTTGAGCTATGTTATGAAGGCGTTGCGGACATGTTCTACTATGTACCGCACTCAGAGCTGCTTTTATTTGCAAAAATTTGTAATAAAAAGAATGGAGTTCCTACCTTTGAGAGGGCTACATGCACTTCTCTTTACCTCACAGCTCATAATCATTTTATCTCAGGTCAAATTTTGCTGCTCATAATAACTATGTTTATAGAGCAAAGAAGAATTTGCTTTGTGTTGCGCAACTGTTTTCAGTGGTGTTCGACAACGTAGCAAGCATCCCAGTACCTGTGCCTTGACGGGGATCTGTTCGTGTCCGACCCACTCCTGCTCGTAGATCTCACTCAGTGTGTCCATGAGTGCCTTGCTGGCTAGCTGCAAGCTCTTGATGCACAGCACATAGTTTTTGAACTCCTTCTGCAGTTTGGCTGCTGCCGTCTGAAACACGAGGAAAATAAGACCCCAAAGTACTTCCCTAGGACATGCATTGAACAAGGCCTGCAATTTTTAGTTGTTTCTTAGTCAGCTAGAAATCGTACCCTCTTCTCCCTACAAATGATGTTATATAGTAACATGCACGGTTGTTGTCTGGTTTGAGCATCGTGAGCTGCATAGTTGTGGTGCGGCTGACCGCCTGCATTCACAATCACACTGATTGCGTGTGTGAGCGCTGTGTGTTTGATGCCTGGCTGGTGCGTGTGTGAGTGATCGTGTCGTGTGTCCGCGCTCGAATCAACTTTTAGAAATGTTTACCAACTAGCCCAACAACAAGTTCTTTTACACTGAAGTAAACCACACAATTCAAGAAAGAATTAAAAGGAAAGTGTTCGAGGTGATGATGCACGCTGCCAAGAAGAGCATCTTCGTGGCTTTCTTGTTCCCATTCCCTGTGTAGCTTTCAGCATGTGAGGCAGTAAGCTCCTTTAATGAAGCCATTAGACGATGACTTAAGAGTGATGCAGGGCCCCTTTAAAAGGACACTAGTCCGTGTAAATCGTTGAAATTGCGTTCCAGAAACCTTATACTGCTCGTTCTGTTTCAAGGAAATGCTTTGTTTAAAAGGAAATCCCCTTGTTGTGGTCTCCATACCATTATTGCACTTCAAACCTTTGAGCACTCCCACGGCCACACTGCCCACAGCTGGTGCAGCTGCTGGGCAGGAAGGGCTTTAGTGCCGGCTGACAACAGTGTCTTTCTCAAAATCAGGTGCTTTTTTCCATGCATGAGAACAAATTGCGAAGCTTTACTTTCATTCCTCTTTGAAATGTAATGAAATGTTCTTTTTTGCCATAGGTAGGTTCTTTTTTTGAGCACTAACCTGATGTAAAAAATATTTAGGTGTGGACACTCTCCGCCCGCCGTGAAGGAGACGCATCCAGATAATGTTTGGCTTTAGTATGTGTGCCGGCTGTAGTTTCGTGGGGGTGCAGTGACATGCAGGGGGGATTTTTTTTCTTTACGAAAACAAAAAGTCTTTCTTGGGGTACTTGAATGCAAAATATTGGTCTATCTGTCTGCCTGTCTGTTTGTTTGTCAAGCGAACAGCTCAGTACACCCTAACCTCAGCGCCCTATTGCTCTGGTTTCTGCATGTTTACTTGTGCAATTGTCGATTGAAAAGCAATTATTGTGTATACCTGAGCCACAATATCAACACATCAATGTTTTGTGTGGTTTTTTTTTTAATACTAAAAAGTCACATATAAGTAATTCTAAAAAGTGTAGCGTTTATCACTTTGCAGTCACAATGGAACGCTATGCACAAAAAGGTGACTTTCTTTAGGTTTTGCTAAGACGATACGGTGCTGCCACCTACCTTGAAATCTATAAAATATGGCCTCCAAGATTATGCGTGCAAGCTGCACGCTCGCTATAAGGGAGGCCCTCCTCCAGTTTTTTTAAGATTACCACCAGATGGCACTCGTGTCACGCAGTGCCTCCAGAATTCTATTCACCCATTGTTTCGCACGAAACGAAAAAAGTTTTTTCAGTCTCTCAAGAACAAAGACTATCGTCTTTCGACGACATTTGCAGTCAAGCATGCAGATATGGGGTCAATTTTTCACCTCATAGTATTTTATTTTTAAACTAGGCACTTGTAAGCGCATACCCCGTTTCTCACGACCAAAAATGCCACATGCGGCGAACGCCACAACTGCTTGCACGGAGTTAGAAAACAAAAAGCATTTACTCCAGCGCTGAGTTCTGACGTGCGCAACGCCGTTACAAATGCTACGCCAGCAGCTCGTTTTATAGTACATGCCACAGGCCACGGTTGCGTGGGGGGGGGGGGGGGGGCGCTGTGACATGGGGGCCGAGAGGCGAAAGGAGATTAAATTATGTAGACGCCCCGTCAGGCGGAGTGCACACATCAAGTTACTTTATTACACCATGGTACTGAGCATTATCGTCCGGCTACTGTTTTAGAAAGTCTCACTGATGATACAAGACATGTTCTGCATTTAGCTCGACGTCTCTATATCGCTGAAGGATGCTATCTATGTCTGATGTTGACACCTGAAATACTTTCAAGCATTGACATCTCACTCTCGTATAAAAATTGTTTGCCTCTTAATCTGGGTACTAGAATACAGTAGTGTGTCGTCTTTGCAGCAAACTATTGAAAACAGTGGCCGCTTCCCCAATAACGCATTTTTATGCATTATTGCAACAAATAAGCTGCCTCTGTGTCATGTGAGTTTGTACCATTTCTATTTCAGAACACAAACCCTTTTGCTTACTGTTTGATTGCAGAAGAAAAAGAATAAGCATCGTTATTCATTTTATGTGCATGTACGCCTGTCTAGCTATCACACTAACTAGAAGTTATGTAATGAAACAATGAGGAGGTTGTGGGAATTGAGGCTAGCCCGCTGCCTTAGCGCGGGCTTTGGCGCCTTTTCTGCCGTTCTCATGTCCAGACGTGTCTCCCCTCCTTTGCTGTCTGCAGCGCTGGAGAGCAGAGTGACGCTTAACCCCCTCACCCGGTAGCGGATGTTGACTGTGCCGCCGCGCGCGGAGTCTCCCGAGAGGTTTTTGCGCGCGCGTCGGAAGCGGGAGAGACCTTTCCTGGGACGACACTGGGTAAGCACGCTTTTCTTTTCCGTCCGTCAGCCCCTGCGGGGCTCGTTCGGACTCCGCCAACAGCGCCTTGCGCCCGCGGCGAACGGTTACCTTATGTCCCCCCCCCCCCCCCCCCTTCCCGCTAAGCCGAAGGGTGGTATGGTGTCCTAGTGCGTGGTCCTCAAAAATACAAGGTCCACAAGGTCCTCAAAAATAATGTGAACATCATCAGCAAGTTCTACGACTGACCACCTTTCACATGCAAGAAGCGTGGTGGCAAGGCTTTTGACATAAAAGTGTAATGCTCAATGACGAATACTGCTTATTTCTTTAAACAATTTACACCTCAAAGAGATGCCAAAGCGCACTAACGCAACCACATGCACCACGATGTATTTAGGGTGTTGCATTTACTTTAAAAGAACAAGCCCTGAACACAAATTAGTCTGCAAAAACTAGAATGCATATGACTTCCTCAACACCGTGTCTGCCTAGCACATGAAAAAAATTTGCTTCTGCGTCCTGAGCAACAGATGGGACAAGTTCCCACTACACTCATGACCAGTTCAGCAACTTCTGATCTCAAAGGCTTTGTATATCAGCCTACATACAGTTACTTCCTTGACAGGTGGTGCCACAGTGGTACAGTGTAATCTTGCACCAC
Organism: Rhipicephalus microplus; assembly: GCF_013339725.1. NCBI lineage: Eukaryota > Metazoa > Arthropoda > Arachnida > Ixodida > Ixodidae > Rhipicephalus > Rhipicephalus microplus. The sequence goes on from NW_023607704.1 coordinate 24,572, forward strand.
TGATTGTCATAGCAAGACAGCCATGTTTTTGGTGCCAGGGGACACACTCCCCATTCCAGAACACCTTACTTGAAGCACATCATCCCACATGTTACACACTATTCAAAAAGCCTGCACATAATTGGTGCCTGCAGTCTTGGTCACACATCGGGAAGTTTCCCTCAGGGTCCATATGCGCTGTACCTTATTAAACTGGCTCTTTGGTATGTACTCTTGGTCTGCCATCAGACATTTTTCCAAATGACTTAAAGTAAAGCAATAATACTAAGGATAATCATAGATCCTTTATTTTAAGGGCAAAGCTCCAAAAGTTGAGGGTCTGCCGTTCCCTTTGCAAACTGCCCGCTATTTCATCCTTGCAAAGATTCCACTACACCCCATCACCGATCCACCTATGCCGATCATAAAGCACCTTTGCAAACAAGAAGAAAATAAAAGTTGACTTGTATAATATACGCACAGTCTTACGTCTTTCTAATGATGCAATGGGCCAACTTTCATGGGAGAGATACGGTTTACTGATGATCTCCCCCTCTCAAGCTGCGCCCACTTATCTCATTCATTCCATGGATATGGCATAATTTTTTCATCAATAAGGTAAGTGAGGCTGGGCGAAAAGCAGAGAGGCTGCTTTGCCTGCTGTACAGCCTTCAACATGTGCACTTTGGCAGAAAGCGCACGCGAATGACTGTGCCCTTCAAGCAATGCAGCCTTACCCCCCACCCCCTCCGCAGAATGAAGCAATGAATGCTATGCTGTGATGTTTATTTTTCAACTTTCAGATATTGACCTGGGAAAGTGAGAGGCGGAGGTGTAACATGGCGTAGCCGCTTCACAGTGTGCCTTCTGACACTAGAGCCATCAGCGATGACCTCACTACTGAAAGCTGCGCGTATTAAAACCGAATTGCAGCTGCTTTGACCAGAAGAAAGCTTTTTTTATTAATGAGATGATGTTTAAAAAAAACTCAAAAAATTTGAATTCAGACTCTGGCAATAATGAGCTCCAGAGGGTATAAGTCTTTTGGGACGTTTACCACAAGAGCGATTACACACGTGCATGTGTTAATGGAAGGAATTACGAAAAAGTTCTTCTGGATGAAGATAAAAATATATTTGAGGAAAAATGTCAACGAGCTCTCATCCTTCACATGTTGTTCTGCGGATGCGAAGCGCAGCAAATAAGATCGTGAGGTCCAGAAATAGACATTCTGGCAGAACACATGCAGTTATTAGTGAAAGTTTCTTTAAATGTGTGCTGTGCAACTCTTCAAACGAGCTATCAGCAGCGTTCCTAAAACGAATGACGTCCACCACAGTTTCACGCTACTGATTGAAGTAGACATCCCGAGTCCCTGAGAAGAGCTCGTTCCGCCATTGAGCGGACTTGTAAAACAGAAGTTGCATCGGCACCAAACATAGCACCGTGGATTAGTTAGGACGCACGCATGATCACAGTTTATTCAACGAAATATTTCAAGGTATGTGATGGTGACTTTACTGGCCCTGAGAACAATGTACACATTTTCACACGCTGGTGTTGCTATTGCTGGTGAGAGGCACTCCCAAATCTGGTTTTGACGTAGCTTGGCAAAATTTTGTTGATATAATCACATGGCACAATAAATCTGATTTGCCACACTTAGGCCGACCTGACGGCAGCCTGGCAATTGATGTTTCGAGGAACGGCGGCCGGGCAATCAATGATTCGTCTGCTGCTGATCCGAGCAACTGCTGATTCGGCAGCCGTCCCTGCAGCGCACCACCTGGTCCCTGGGCCAGTCACCCAGCTAGATTCCAGGAACAGAACAGCATGCCCAGAAGGTTCACGAGTTCTCTGGATCAGACGTCCAGCCGAGAACTGCCTCAATCGCTGCTCTACCTCGAACGCTGGCATGCGCCCTTTGGCCGCAGTCCATGCTCTTTTTTGTCCTCTTCTACGGCGATTGCGCAGTTTCAGTTTCATTCTGTACCTATATCACAGTGGCGCACAAACTCACTTTTTCTGGTCAAAAAAATTCTGATGATGCATGTTTTCACGATTTCTCTCTGCCAGGGATTGAAAACGATGTGTTCATGAACACCAATCTCAAGATTTAGGACTTCCCTATACATTTTGGGGCAATGACTGCAAATTTTAGAATGTCGTGTCAGGTCTAATTTTTTTACTAATTCGTTCTTTGTTAGTTTCATGACTCAATGAAGTGGCATATAAAGCAAACAAGTGTGCTGTATCAATGAAAACATGTTTTCTTTGACATTGTAACCTATATGCTGCAGTGCCTTCAGGAAAAAAATGTGATGTGCACGGAGCTTTTGTTTCGTTTGTTATTAACTCCTTTAAAGCACCCCTCTCTAGGTGACATAAGAAGTTGTAGTTAGACACTATAACTTCTTTCGTGCCCAATAAGAAACGTTCTACCACAGTGATTTTTCAAATTGATTCGCTACCAGCAAAAACCATGATGCGAAGAGGCAAGCTTGAATCGCTTGGCTCTCGCCTCATGTAGCCACGGCGAGCCTAAATCCTTCGATGCTCTCTTCGGTGTCTGGGCTGGAGGATCACATGATGCAAACGCACCAAGAACATCATGTGCAAGCAAGGTCACACGCATGACCTGCACCAGTTTACTCGTGCACATACGCCATCGTACGCCATCGATGGATCAGTCAGTGGGCATAATTTTGGAGAGGCTGGGATAGATCATATATTGTAACCGCAACACACGATGTCGCTCCGCTGAAACTGCGGTCAGAGATGACACACCAAACACAAGCTAAGTGCTGTCAGGGTAGGCGAAGGCACGATGCAGGAACTACGAGAATACGAATGCAAAAGATATGGGGTAGTAGCAGTATTAGTACATAATAGTAGAAGTACTAGTGGTAGTATGTGCAATTTCACATGAAAAAAAAAAACATGATATGATTATGAGGAAAGCCGTAATGGAGATCTCCGGAAGTTGTCTCTGGTGCACTGACGTGAGGCCATACGCAGGCATCTAGCTTTTTCACCTTTATCTAGATGCGACCGCCGCTGTCGGAACAGACCCTGGGACATTCGGATTAGCAGCGGAGCACCCTATAGCCACTGGTCCACCAAGGTGGATGCGAAACGAGGGCCAATTACCATACTCATCTCGTGGCCATTGAAAACAAAAATCAAAATAATAACAGGCTGACATTCCATTTGCACATTTTATTATCTTTTTTCAGCTTTCATTCATTATACTTATTTTGAAAGGGCAGGGCAGCGCAAGGATTCAGGGAAAAGAAAGACATAAAGACAACGAACGCCGTCTTCCTTTTTCCTTTGTCCTTGCGTTTCTCTTTCAAAATGATATAAAGCAGCTAGCCCAAACCAAAGTACTCCTCATTCATGCTAAACAACAGAGCTAGCCCAAACCAAAGTACTCCTCATTCATGCTAAACGACAGAACACAAATTAAACTCGCCAGCTAAAGTAATTCACGTGCAACACTGTACCGTTTAACATGCAGGATATATTCAAAAGATATCATTCTACGTCTCTTTTTTTCGATATAGGCAGCATTTAACCAAGATCTGATAAAGATTGTATGGTGAATGATGTCACAGCCTAAAGGAGCGACGTAAAAGCCGGACCATTTCTTGCTGTGCGTCATTTCTTGCTGTGCATCACTCCCTGCATCTTGGGGCACGCCCCAAGATGCAGGGAGTGATGTACAGCAAGGAACCCATTATGCTTGTCTGCTCGAAACACCCAACCCTAGAGAGGGACCCTCTAAGGTGTTCACTGACAGGAGAGAAATTACGCGATCAAACCTGGCATCCTTCCCGTTTGGGAGGTCAGTGGTCTGGTTATTTGCTCTTGTGCTGCCCTTCCCAGCCACGACGCAACGAAAGAGACCCAGAAGAGTTGCGATAGGACGGTCGACACGGCTCACAGTGCTGGACAATAAAACAAAAGTATGTAATCTGCGAATCGCGTGGCAAATGCATGCCTATGTTCAACCGTTGGTGCCTTCGTGCTAGCTCGAACAATACCACCTCTTTGCTGCTAGTCATAAATACAAGTCACCGACGTCATTGTTTTAGATTATTTCAATTTTTGTTGAACTTGATTGAGCCTATATATAATTTTGAATGCCTCAAATGGTATTTTAACTGCCTGTCTTTGGCACCTAAAACACACTTTTTAGTGCCTAAAAATCCGGCCTCTATTCATTATATACAGGCACCACCATCCAGCAAACATTCCAAAAGCTAAACGAGAAGTGGCTACCTAATACGACTACTACTACATACATCGGGGACGCACGACCCATGGCTTAAGAAGCTTCGCCCTTAAAAGTTCTTGATATCTTTGTCGATCAGAGACCAGCACAGCCCTCTCGTGCAAAGACACCAAGCAGGTAGCTGATCAAGGCACGGTGTCACTGCAGAACACAATTTTCAACCACATGGATAAGTAATCCTCCAATAAGACAATGAAAAACCGACAGTCCGCTGGTGCTCATTCAAAGGGCCCTATAATGTCTACTGACATTTTGCCCCAGGCCCCGTCAGGGTGGGGGACAGGCTGGAGTGGTGCCTGAAAGCCTTTGTCACACTTCTGTAGTGTGTCAATATACGTCTGCGTCAACACAGATATTCTTTGAGGACTGACAAGCTTTCGCACCAATCTGTTCATTGCCAAGACTGAAGGCGCCAGCCTTTGTTTAAAGAAACATCTATTTTGCTTTGAACACGAGAACAGGGAATCGAGAAAAAATGTTGAGGCCACCTATATTGCTAAAGGGGGTGTTTCTTGCAGAATCTGTCCGTCGGTAGCGTTGTCAAGCCATGAAGTAGAACATCTTCATGCAACTCACTGTGGTGGCAAAAATAGGCCTGGAGTTTTTCTTTTACATGCATACTCAGTTTGCGGTTGCCTGTTTCTTAATCTTGTTTTTTATAATGAGTGTTTATATATTTCTATGTTTTTGATTAGAACCTCAGTTGCTAGTGGCGAGGCATCCTTCGTGCCCATGCGTTTGGGTTTTTTCGCTCTTATTTCAAACACGAATGTGAGATAGTAGTGAAGGAGTTGCACGGTCTATCTTGTGATACAAAGGGGCCACTGTTGTGAGCTCCAGGATGACAGCAGGGCAACCAGTGCATGGTAATTGGTTGGTAAAGTGAAGGACTAGCCCCAGAAATAAATAGGCCACTTCTCACACGACCATATACTGGCCAGGGCTTCATGCTCTCCAGGGAGCATTTTTGTCTTGTCTCTGTTATTGCCCACAATGTAAATGCGAGAGTTCACATATGGGGAGCCTCTATTTGTTTATATACGGTGACCAGACTGTAGGCAGATGCTTCGGTTAAGATGACCACCACCACAGATTAACTGGTGGAGCACTGGGCACGTTATTCAAAGGTTGAAGGTTGGGTCCCTGATATTACCTCTTTTCCATCTGTATCATACAATACAATTAAACAGTATGTCCCCAACACATTCCTAGGCTCATTAACTGTTGGTTTTAATATTGGTTGTATCTTAACTGTGTTGTTCCTGCACTGTGTTTACCCTACAGTATGCTATCATAAATGTAAAATAAAAAGCAGAAACAGCAAAAATACAGTAAACACAGGCCTGACATTAAACAAATGCTGTGTTGTGGTAGTACCTTGAAAAAATGCAGATGTGCTGATACACAAGCTTTCCACCATATGACACTTTACGACCATGCGCTGCACCAAGGTAAATGTCATCTCGATCTGAACTCAAGAATTGAAACAAAGTGATGTACTGCGTGAACTGGTATGGATTCAGAGCGATACTTAGCGTGTCGAAAACTGGCCACAGGACGGCACCTGTCTTGCTATAACGCATAATGTTTAACGAATGAAACATCTGTGGCGTATTCTTTATTCCACGTCTCCTTGAAATCCGGCAATACCCTAGTTGACTAAGCGCGAGCGTCACGAGTTGGGTGAGCTGTACTACGAGTGAACTCTGGTTTTGCCCGATTCCATGCTGATGTGAAATAAGCCAAGGGAGAGCCAACCATGAGCCAGGTGAGCGTTCTAAGAGTCACAATTTTTGCTGGTTATGATTGCAGTCTCCAATGTCACATGTCCCTATGGCCAGTTTTTAATGTGCTAAGTCTCGCCAAAAAATTAAGAAATTGCAGAAAGACAAGCGAAACGCCCTTGAACAAGAGCTATGTTTAAAGAAATAAAAGACTCGAAGTAACAAAAAATTGTAACTGCTGTTTCACGACTGTTCTCACCTGCTGCCTTGTGAAGTTGTACAAGTACACTTCAAAAACTTCATCCTTAGTCCTGTCTGCTCGCCCAAGGTTTTGCAATATCTGCACAAAAGAGGTCAGGAAAACATGTTGGGATGTTGAACACAAGTAAGAAACATCACATACAAGACATGTATTATGAGTGATGAACTGATTAAACCACTTGTGTCTGGAGCACAATTGAACCTCTTTATAAAATTGAACCTCTTTATAAGAGACACTAATACTATGAGAGAAAAGTGGGTATAAAATACACCAGTGTGCCTACAGTAATATAAACGTTGATAGGGAAAACTTATCATACCTTATGCCCACCACAGCCTTCAAACTTATGCCCACCACAGCCTACAGAATCAGCTGAATTCTGGCAAACCACACCTTTGAAGAGAAGTCTGGAAAATCCCTGATCAACAACCACTTTGTTTTCACTGCAGGGAAGCTAATCACCTCCTGCGACACTGCCCTTATTACCAGATGGGCCTTCACTGATGCAATATCAACGCTCCACCACCACTTCCAGGCCAGTGGCCTCAAGAAATTGAGGCCTACCTGCAAGAAACTGAACATACCGTCCCTTAATCCTTCAAGCCTTTCGTCGCCCTATTCACACCAAATGTCGTCACCGCACCAAGAGCACACAAGAGTGAGATCACCCAGTCCTAACAGAGAAAACTAAAGCCAGTGACATCAGGAGGTGACACCACTCCAAACAAATATAGAAAAACCCTCCAACCAATGCAGCCTGACGCGATGACAAAACGCGATCACGTGGCACAACCAGAAGTTACTTACTCGACCACATGCTGCAACGCTAAGAACCCATGTAATCGCACCACAAAACGCTATGGTTCGGCATCACTATACAGATGCCACCACTCAATGCACTTCCGCCCGATGTACTCGAGACAGCATGACGCGACAAACCACACAGTTGGTGACGGACCGAAAAACCTTGCTTCTGAGCAGTTAGCGACATTTAATATGTCGTCCTGGGAGCTTGAAAATACAAATTTTTAGCAACCTGGGGCACCAGTGCATATTTTAATTGGCTTATAATACACATAACACTAAAGCAGATTTTGAAGAAAGTTTTTAAACAGAATATCGCTAAGTATAAACTGCACTACCTTTTTACATACCATGTGAGCTATCTACAACTCTTGTAACAAACAATTGAAATAATATTTCAAAAGAAAGGTTTTGTTGAAAACTAGATTACCAAAAAACATTTAAAAAGAAAACACATCACACTAAAAATAATTAAAAAACTGTGATTGCACAAGAATCTTAGCTACGTAACAGTTAAAGAAAAGCATGACGTGATAGCGTCATGAGGTTTTAACAGACAAAAGTGCAGTGCACATCGTTTGCGACCACCTTAAGCGGGACCCTCTTCAAAAGTGCATTGAATTAGGAAAGGGGTCTATTGTTACATATCACATCTGCCATATCTACCAATTGCTTCCGCATGTAGTAGTAGTAGTAGTAGTAGTAATAATAATAATAATAATATAATAATAATAATAATAATAATAACAACAACAATAATAATAACAACAACAACAACAGGGGTGAAACAGCTAAAACACAAATTAGAGCAAATTTCGGAGCAGGAAAATGTTACTTTTGGGGCACGAAAATCCAAATTTTGAGCAGGTACGTTACAAGAAAAAAATGCATTGATTGTCATGAAATAACAAATTTAGAGCAGTATAAGAAATCTTACATTAAGAAAAAAATTATAAAGCATTCAACATCACCTAAATCATGCAGTGTGAAGGTGAGCACTGCCATTTGAATAAAAGTAATGTTTTGAACCAACCCACTCAATAAACAATTGTAAAGTCTATATTAGCATTTGCTTCACCTGTCAAATCATTTGACAAACTCTGTGAAGTTAAATATTGATCTGCCAAGCTCGCGACTTTGACATTCGGGTGATTTGTCAAACTTAGAAGCAGGGGTGGCAAAAAAAAAACACAAAAAAACTGGCCAACAGTTTAGTTTTTTTTTTTCTTTAGGGAAGAAGAAATGTCATACACAGCTCCAAATGATTGCCAGTGACTTACTTAGACGTCAGCGCTTATATGGTACTTAAAATTATGTGGCGTCTGAGTAACTGAACGAAACGTGCAGTGTCCTGTAACTAGCGCTAACAGCCCCTTCCAAGTTTTAGTACACTTTTCCGCACGGCGCCAGTGTATTGCGGCGAAGGTGGGTTAAGCAGCATTCTCTGCATGGGTTAGAACGAAGGCCAAGAAGTGTGGCGATTTGGGCCAGTTGGTATGACATGACGGTAGTTATAGCACGAGAACAGAATGACGACAAAGGGACAAGCACTCGTCTTCTTGTCCCTTTCTCGTCGTTCTGTTCCCGCGCTATAACTACCGTAGTGAAGGCCAAGAAATTTTGTAACTGCTACACCTCCTCCCCCCCCCCCCCTTTTTTTTTCACCATGGGGTTAGATGCCGCTTCGGCTCGCTTGCAAGGCGCGTTCGACCAAGTACAGCAAGGGCGAAACCTCATAAGCACGAAAATGCACGCGACAGCGACGTAGATCGTCGTCGCCCGATCAGTCGCTAGAGCAAAAAGGAACCTTGCCAGGCAAACCTCATTCACGCGACGACTTCGCGAGTGAACTTCACTGTTGCTGGCATGAGATAGTCTACTCACACCAAGAAAACCGCGTAGTGCGCGGTATGCAATTTAAAAATACGATATTGTCACGCAGCAAAGGACGACGCAGTTGTCTATGAGCGAACCTGTGCTCCCCTAACAACTGAAAAAAATACACAGGCGGCGAAGCAGCGGCCAGCAAAACGACGGGCATGCTAGTGAGCGTCGGATCGAATGACGCGGCATTGGCTGTGCGGGAATTTATATCCCTCGGCGCGAGGGTTTCTCGAATGGTCTAATTGTATCGGAACGCCGTGATAGCGTTTGTTAGAAACGCTGTTCGTTTGAACAGCGTTTCTCGTTCAAACAGCGTTGTGGTAAATCTCCGATTCGCATTTATAGCGCGCTTGTGTTGAACACACCCGTTTCGCTAAACATTCAGCGTCTGTGGTGCTGTCAGTGTGAAAAAAATTCCAATGGATTATGAGATTTGCTTAAGAAATGAGTGATATGAAGCTGCTCAGTCGTTACAAGCGGAACAGTGAGACATAATCATGAGCATTAGACACAACATAAACAAAGAGTGTATCTACGTAGGCACGTGTATTGCTTTACAGCGCCAAGTGAGCACTTGGTTATTTTGTGAAATGATGAATTATGACCCAGCTGATACATTAAAACTACTTTAAATATGCGCTCTAGGAGAGCTTGCAACAGCCGTTGTCAGGAGCATGGGCTTTCATTTATTCGCAGCACGGTTTACGCAAACACCTAAAAACGAAGCATGGCACGCAAATGAGAAGTGGATGGAACGGGGCCCGAAACAATGTCACGTTTTGAAGGCCAAGCGTCTCCAGACATTTAGGAAGAGGATACGGGACCTATTCTTTTCGTGTCTGTGGAGACTCTAAGAGAAAAATCTGGATTGACTAACATCTTCAGTTTACCATCTAACACCTGGAGCCCGCCAGTGCAAAATTTCGAATTACATTCAGGTTTTCTTAAGTTATCCGTATATTATACCAGGATGCACACCGCATTCCTGAAGTGCATAGTATACTGTTCTTCGCGATGACAAGTGGCTGCAAGCAGTGTGTATTCTGTGAACACTTAAGTTTTGGTGCTGTAATAATTGTTGGGGTGTTTAAAATTGCACATGCATATGAATAAGCCCTTTATGCCTGCCCTCTTCAGACATTATTATGGTGTGCAGCACGACTGATATGCCAGACTACTATTTATTGTATTTGTTTCACTGTGCAGTGTTATT
>NW_023607705.1:0-48201 GCF_013339725.1 Rhipicephalus microplus
GCTTGGGCTTGGATGAACTGGAGGACGCGCAAGTTTGTTCTTCGGATCCCGCAAAGCATGGGTAAGCTGTATCGCATATAACCGAGAAACAAAACAGTGTAGAGTTGAAGCATTGCTCGTACCGATGCACCCCATTTTTTTTCGGCCAAAAACCTCAGCACGTGGGTGATCATGGTGAGTTAAGTTTTCATGTGGGCGATGTGAGGGCTCCAGGAGAGGTCGTGATTAACTATGACTCCGGGAATCGGTGGGTCTTCACGTAGTTGATCGTGTGTCCGTTTATTTTAATAACTTATGGGCGAATCACCTTATGCGTGAATGCTATAAGCGAGTACTTCTCTGATGACAGCTCTAGTCACCGTTCTTCCAGTTACTTTGTCGCTGGTGCAGCCGCTCTCCGAAGCTGGGCACGCAAATTGAGGCGTGTTACGCCTGACGCCCAGATGTAGATGTCATCTGCATATATTGATAGATGGACAGATTCTGGAAGTGCGTCAACCAGGCCGAGGAGCGCTAGATTGAAAAGTGTGGGGCTAAGAACACCACCTTGAGGCACACCACGACGGATGCAATAATGCGTTGTTGTGCCATTCTCCGCCTGTACAAAGAAATATCTGCCTTTCAAATAGCTGTCGATGCATTGGTAAGCCCAACCCCCTAATCCAACATTTTCCATGACATCCAGAATGGCTTCATGTGATACGTTATCGTATGCACCTTTCACGTCCAAGAACAACGCCGCAGATAAATGTTTCAGTCTTTTTTGATGTTGAACAGATGAGACCAGGTCTATAACATTATCAATTGCGAACCGCCTACGCCGAAAGCCCGTCATAGCATCATGGTATACTTCGTGGTGCTCCAGGTACGACTCTAGGCGAGTCAAAATCATCCTCTCCATCACTTTCCCGAAACTACTGGTAAGCGCTATGGGGCGATAAGAGGTCAAGTCCGGAGGAGATTTACCTGGTTTAAACACAGGGACGAGGTGGCTAGATTTCTACGGATGAGGGGCGTATCCACTGCTCCACAAGTCGTTGTACACGGATAGAAGGGCACGTCGAGCTGCTTCACCGAGGTTTCATAGAGCCATGTGCGTGATCCCATCCGTACCAGGCGATGAAGGTTGTTTGCATGCCGTCAAGGCCGCTTGGAGTTCCTCTAGAGAGAAAAAGATGTCCATTCGTAAATCTCTGGAGACTGCAGCGTTTTCTAGGTGACGCGTGGTGCACGCGGACGCCTGACCGGCAACTTTCATGCAGAAATCTTTTGCTACTTCAATTTCGGTGTGGCCTTGCTGGAGAAACAAACTCTTGAAGGGGCGATGTTGATGTGGCGATGTTCGTAGGCCACGAACAATCCTCCATGTCTGCGTCAAAGGCTTGTGTGAATCCAAAGATTCGCACAGATATTTCCAGAAAAAGGACTGAAGTGAAAGGATTCGCCGCTGAATTTTTTCTGTAGGCACCTTGCCTTCCTCAAGTCGGGAATGGACTTAGTCCGCCTATATCTTCTTTCTGCGCGATGACGGATCGCTCTGAGCCGTTCCAATTCCGCTTGATGTTGACAATGTTTTGAAGTATGTTCAATATGATAAGTCGCTTCTTGAGTAGTACCTCTAATCATATCCTCGAGGGTGTCAAGAGGAGGCGCTTTATTTTTTGACACCTCTTTTCCGTCAGTGCATGACCTGAACTTGGTCCAGTCAAAGCGAGTTGAAGCATCGTAGTTTGGCGATTTCTCTTTTGCCCATGCGTGTTCTCGTTGTTTCTAGGTTCCTACTAAGTGGCCATTGCCTGTGGCACATACCCGCATACTAGAGGCACACACCCACTTGTGGTTATTTGCCACTGTTTCACGGGAAGTGTTAGACGACGTTCGTGAAGGAATTGTGACATTACTCATGTCTTCACCAGTGCGTCATATTTGTCAAACCATCTTACCCTCCCATTCTAAATTTGGTTCACGCCAAGTCAGAATGGTGACCACAAGAGCACCCAAACGTAAGCAGCTGGATAGATAGATAGATAGATAGATAGATAGATAGATAGATAGATAGATACGCTCAAAGTCGCTTAAGTTCACAAAGAATGGCTTCGCATTTAAAATGTCCTCCATCATTTGCGCTGCAAACGGCGTCCCTTAGAACGTGATTGCTCATGACGGGGCTCCATGCCCTAGGACTGTTTCGTAGACGAAGAACTTTCCAACTTCAGAGGCCGCTCCATGGGGCTACACTTTTCTTTCGACCTAAAAAGTGGGATATACTGTCGCAACTTTAATCTATTTGTTCCCACATGACAACAAAAGGAGGGGTCCTAGACGAACTTTTCCCTCAAGGTCCAAATGTGTCCGCGGTAGTGTGAACGTTTGGAGCAGGCCTGTGGGTTTCACAGGCGGAGTCTGGCGGTGCTGGCACTCCCTGCAGTCTTTCACACAGCGATGTACGCTAGTTGATAGCGGTGGCCAAAAATACTGCCGGCGCGCTCTGGTGAGAGTCCGCGAATAGACCAAATGTCCTGACGTGAGTTCGCGTGCACGCAAAGAGGATGTCATCGACGACATGGTCGGTAGGTCAATACGCAGAAATGCTTTGTCGCTACTAAGATCGTTTTTCTTGTAAAAAAGGGTCTGTTTTTAAAATAAAAGGACGAACAGCTCGCGAGCAATATGTCGCGGAACCTCGTAGTTTTGGCGTTCCTTGGAATCAATAACAGGGCGTAATTCTTGGTCTACTCACTGTCTTGTCATCAAGCCGGAATCACCGACTTCCTCGAAAATCCATTTTCATCCTCGGAGTGCATGACATCGAGTCACACAGGCACTCGAAAACGTGCGTCGGCATCCTCGTGCTTGTGCCCCGATTTGTACTGAATCATAATGTCGAACTCCTGGTATTGCAAAATCCAATATGCGAAATGGCCAGGTGGATCTCTGAGATTGCAAGCTACCAGAGCGAGTAGTAGTCAGTCACCACTTTGACGGAACGACCTCGGAGGTAAGAGTGGAATTAGGTCGTCACCCTCATGATTGCGAGGTATTCTTCCTTTTATGTAGAATGGTTGATCTCCCCTCGAGAAAGAGTATAACTGGCGTGAGCTATCAAATTCACAAAACCACCATGCCATTCTACAAGGACTGCGCCAAGTTTTTCTTGTTCACTAGAGTGACGGGCGAGGACAAGAGACTACTGGATGGTTGAATAACCCCGTGGTCTAGCATCTGTTTTACTTTTGCCTCGTTGCCTTCCGTTCTTTGGCAGAAACGTGCTATGGCTGCTGCTGAATACGGCGAACGTAACTGTCGATAATAATTCGATGCTTCGTTAGGTGTGTTTGACAGACTTTCGGAAAAAAGGTGAAACATGATTGTAACTCCCTCAAAAAATCATGAAGTGCAGCCTTTATCTCGTCTGACAGCGTCGAATTAGCGTCGATGTGGTTTAGACATTTCTCCGGGTCACCTGTTTTCTTGAACGTGAAGCCCTCCGTGACGCCGGCAACAAGGTCTTCATATGCTATGGTGGTTCAGCGAAAAAAAGTGCTGGCTTTCGTAGTTGAAATTAGTATCTGGTATATGAGTGTCCATCACGGACATGCACAATGCTTATGGAGGCGCATACACCTTGGAGCAGCAGAAGTTATAAGTTGCTTTCGGCCACTACCCCATTGTCTCGGTGGTCTTCGCAAGTAACTTCGATGGGAACAGTCACTCGAGGTGGCATCGTCCCACTGTCGCTAGCAACACGCTGCGCAAATCTATGACAGTTATCAGCGTCTTCATTTGCTGCGCGTTAAGTCAAAAAGGTCACGATGAGCTGATGGGGATTCATGATGGCACCGTATTCGCAAAAAAAAGTCTCTGCCAAGAATCTGCTGACGTGAATAGTCGCGAAGGTTGAGGCAGGTGACAACGAACATTAAAGCACAAATTTTCACTCACGCCATATGACAACCCCAGTGGTCTTACAACGTGAACACCAGCTGTTCGAATGCTCGTTCCATTTCACGACGTAATAACTTCTCCGGGATTTTTTGCTAGCCTCACGGAGATAAACGAATAGGCTGCACCAGTGTCCACTAAGGCACTGAACTGAAAATTGTCAATGAGCACAGATATTTCTAGTGACACTCGGTAACAGTGTACGGATGTAAGTATCAGCAATTCTTCATTACTGCGCTCAATATCTGACAGAATGCCTTCGGCGTTGTGTGCAAGCGTAGATGGTAGGTCTTCCTCACACTGAGTCCCAGCAACCTTGCCCCCAAAGGCCGCTACGTTCAGTTTTCCCGACGAGGGCTCAGAAACCATCGCCATGCCGTGATCTCGAAACGTTGCCTAGTGGCTGCAGGTCTCCTCGGAGATGATGACTACAAGTACCGTCATAAATGGTGCACACTGCTGCGCAAGATTCTCTAAAATTTCCCTTGGCTCTTGACCAATTTGGAGACGAGGGAAATTAAAAGAGAACCCACGCAGTCTAAGTTGCCGGTATGGACAGTCGCGCTAAATATGACCAGCCTCGCCACAATGGTAGCAGAGGGGCCGTCTGTGCGACGTACGCCAGAGGTAAAACTTCCGCGTGGGTGCTCCACGACCATCGAAAGTACAAACCAGCGTGCGCTGACTGAGTCGCGACTGACGGCTTCATTGTCTGGATCGGTACGTGAAGAATCGCCTGGTTTGGTATGTGTGGCATTGTCGAGGTTTGGGATTCTGGACTAGAAAGAGGCGTCGCATAGCACAAGGCTTCTACGTACGTACGGCGGCGACTGTCGGTATACCCAAGAGCCGTTTCCGAATCAGGGCATGTAGTACCTGCTGAACCTCGTCACGGATGACACTGGTGATGGAACCGACCTCTGTTGATCTTGTGGTGGATGATTTTATGAATCCATTCGGTGCTCTTGCTTCGAGAATGCCTGAAAATTCGGGACTTGATGAGGAATTCACTTGACGGTTAAACAGGGTAAACCATTCGTGGAGCACTTGCTCCATCATTGCTGCTTCTGTAAGGAACTCAGCTACACTCTTGCTAGAAATACGCACCAAACCACCAAAGAGTTTCGTTTTTATAATGTTTGAGATGGCGCGGCTTTTTTTTCCTTCTGCCATAGCCGAATCCGCTTGCTTGAAAAGCTATGTCTTTTCCTCGACATACATCGGGACGGCCTCATTTGGCATCTGGATGTATGATTTTAGTGCACGCTCCCCCCGTTCACCGTGATCGTGGCTCCAGGAGGTCTCCCGAAAGTAACTCTGGAACTCACGCCAAGGTGTCAAAACATCATAGCTATTCCTAAACCAAGTCCTGGCACCATTCTTCAATAAATCTTACACGTTGCGGAGCTTCGCCACTTCATCTCAGTAATTGATCACTGCGACATGTTCAAACTTATCCAGTCAGTCATAAGTATCATCATGCTGCTCTCCATGAAAAGGGCTAGGCATGAGTGGGCTCTCGGCGATGCAGTAAATTGGCGTGGAAAGTGTCGGAGCTTGCTCGGCAGCTTGTGTTTAAGTCATAGTCACTGTGTCAGTAGTCTGTGTCGGTGTCCAAGCGGTAGGCCTCGTTGACGGCTGCTTACTCTGAGAACAAGGTTGTCCACGAGCACAGGGCTTGTGTTTATGCTGTTGGGTGGGGTCTTGTGCATCGGGTGAACAATGAGTCTGTACCCAGCTCCTTCACCAAGTTAACATAACTATAGCGACGTGCGTGTATTCGCACGCGGCAATCTGTTCACAGTTGTTTAAGAACTTGTGCCGGTTCTGCCTGTATCGCCCAATCTTGCAACATTTCTGATGACAAACTTGCCTTTAGAGGCTCGTTGAGTAGAACAGCCAAGCAGCAGCTCAGACTGATTTTCTTGCCCTCTTCAACTCATGGTCCTCACAGAAGCAGACCATGTGGCAATATTGTCACGTGCGTCTTGCGAAAAAGACGAAGGCGACAGAGTATACACGCATCTGCACGCTTTTATGCAGAAAGCAACAGCGGGTTAGTCTTTTTATTTACCATGTGCCAGAGAGTTCCTCGTTCCTCGTATACCTCATTATACTTCTGCATAACGAGAAAGACGAGGAATGACCTCTATCGTCGCCTCTAATTACCTCTAACAACCGGTGGTCACGTCGAACCCAAACAGTGCGCGTTGCCCGGCTGAAGCTTTATCACAGTCGGGCTACCTAACTCGCTCGGAAAGCTTCGTCTCGACCCGGAGAAATTGTCACGCGACAAGACTCCACCGAAGCAAGGAAAAGAGGAAGAAGCGCGCGCGAGCAGTGAGCCGTTGTGGGGCTGATCGTCCAGTCCGTAGCGCTGCGCTACGCATCTCTCAATTTTCACTTTGTAAATAAATCCATTCTATTCTTACAGTGACCTTTCTAAGAGCATGTGCAAGGTTTACTTATAGTTCCTTTGCATTACGAATAGGCATGCACCGTTTTCCAAATATCTTTATTTTTTGCTTCAGGTGGGTGATTTCACGCGTCGTCAAATATATCTGCTTACGAAATATTTCTGTTTGGTTGGTACAAATGTATCTCTACAGTACTGACACACCATTGAAATGCCATCGAAGTGAGTTTACATCAGTGTCCGTAAAATTAGTTAGGCTCGTTTTCAAATGTTCGATTATGGATGCACCGTCTCCACTTTTGTAGTCTTTGAAAGCACGCTTCGCAAAATTATTCGATTTCATAGCAGCAACAAAGCGAATGCACATGCTGACGAGAAGGTGACCAGAAACACGTTCCATAATTTTAGCTGTACACTCTGGTAACAGGTGGGCAAAATAAATGAAATCCGCTTCAAGTTTCCAAGTTACTTGTATGCGTATTCGTTTCCGCAGCATTAGGATTAAGTCATGAGTTGGCTATATGTTCAGCATACTACAAAAATTATTGCAGTTTTCTGGAAGCGATTGCAAGCGCTTCCAAATAATGCCAGGGAAGTTAAGGTCCACCTTAGGAGCACTTTATCACTGTATAAATGAGACAAGTATTTTTCTAGTTTATCTAGATACTCATGGGTGGCATCAGGAGGCCTATAAATGGGGCACAGCAAAACGTTAAGGCTCAAGCACGTTAAGGCTCAAGCACGTATTTCTACATGAACATTCTAAGCCAGCACTATGTTGTAAGAGAACAGCATCTATCAAGTTTCAATGTGGACATTCTTCTTTGTGAAGAAAGAGAAAAAACTCTCAATCCGCACCATGAACCTACTGCAGCAACGCCAATTAGAAAAAAAATGAACAGAGCAGAGCCAAGTGAAACTTGGAGGGAGAAAGATTCGCCGGAGAAGCGGACTTCACTCGCAGTCGAACCAGACAAACAAAAAAAAGTTCTTAGTTCGCTCTACAATGTTGATCTTGCTTCTGGCATGTTTGACCGAGTTGATCTTAAGTGACGAATCTTGCGATGCGAAGCTTAATGGGGCTGTTTTGGAGATCCTTCATTGCTGTCGGTTGATAGATGGGAGTTGCCTGTTGATTTAAACTTTTCTTCGTAAATTACGACAGCCACACGACCTCCTCTTGGAGCTCTATCCTTACGAAAAACTTGATAATAGTTGAGACAGCATCCCTGTCAATTGTTTCTGTCTGCAGCTATGTTTCAGTCATGACGGCACTGTGAGGGTCTTGGTCTGGTAACGAAATTTCAAAAGGTACCTTTTTCAATTAATTACGCTACGAGAGTTTAGGTTGATTATATGCAACACTTGTCATTATCATTGAAAAAGGGTCATGCATCAGACTGCTGGGATCGCTGGTTCTTCATCTTGACACACATATTTTTTGTCTCATACCAACAAAAAAAGTAACTATTTATCGTCCTTCATTTCGTGATGAAGAAAATTTACTTTTTTACCTTGTAGTTTCTCTTCTTTCGAACTTTACCACAGAAGTTTATCTTTCTTCAGAGCCGCTTGTGAATAGTCATTTTGAATACATACGCTTGATTTTTTAAGTTTGTGACAGCTATCAAGTATCAGCTTCTTTCCGTTAAAATTTTATAGATAGAGAACGACCATACGTTTGCTGCCCTAGTGTACAATCTTGTAAGTGCCCCCCCCCTCCCCCTCCCGCCGTGGTGGTCTAGTCGCTAAAGTACTCGGCTGCTGAACCTCAGGTCGTGTGAACCTCAGGACGTGGCACATAATTAATGATACACTCACTAGATAACCACAATTCTCTTTCCAATTCATAGAACATTGCATATTATCCCCACCTGGTTTGTTTACTTTCGTACTGTGTCGCGCAGTAGGTTCTGTTTAATGTTTTTTTTTCTCATGCCTTGTCCGTGACTCGCATCACTCATATGGGCGTACAATACAGTCCATGTCGCAGAATATCACCAAGGTTCCCGCGGCACCGCCGCGGTGGTCTAGTGCCTAAGGTACTCGGCTGCTGACCTGCAGGTTACGGGATTGAATCCCGGTTTCGGCTGCTGCATTTCAGATGGAGGCGGAAATGTTGTAGGCCAGTGTGCTCAGACTTGGGTGCACGTTAAAGAACCCCAGTTGGTGGAAATTTCTGGAGCCCTTCACTACTGCGTCTCTCATATTCTTGTGGTGGTTTTGGTACGTTGAACCCCACATATTGTCATGCAGCCGCGACGTTGAAGGAACGTGCACGACAGGATTAGGAGCAAGCCGCAACGATCTTTTATTTCACTGGGCTGACCTGCGCCCGAAAGAAAACAAGTGAGCCGCGGTACAGATGGCGAACTACTACACCGGTGCCCACGGCTGCCCTCGGCTTATTGGCGAGGGGCGTTTTCTGATAAAACGCGGCACGAAGATAAGTTCACGGATCACTCCTTCATGATGTAGCGCAGATACACACTAGCCACGTGCGTCACAAGCAAAGCGATAAGGATGGCAAGTGATTGCGGCATTACTCCCCTTTTAAATAAGCATCGGCCCGATACTTAAAAGAGCAAACATTGAAAAACGAGAACAGTGTCATAAGAACACACGAGAACAAAAAGGAAGATCAAAATTCGCAGTTGACTTTGCAAACTGTAAGGTCTATTATCGCGTGTAAGAAGGTTTAAGGCGCACTACATGCACAAGTTTTGGGTTAGCGCGGCGCCGTTGCGGTGTCGTCGCGCCATCGGGGACAACTTAATAGTCCAGTTCACTAACACGACGTATGACCTTGTAAGGTCCAAAATAACTGCACAACTTTTCGCTGAGTCCTCGGCGGCGAATGGGGGTCCAAATCCACACACGGTCACCGGGTTTGTATTCCGTATGGCGGCGGCGTAAGTTGTAGCGTCGAGCGTCGATGGACTGCTGTTCCTTAATCCACAGGCGTGCAAGTTGTCGGGCTTGTTCTGCACGTTTAAGGTAGGTGGCGACGTTGTGGTTCTCTTCTGTGACATCTGGGAGCATGGCGTCCAACGTTGTAGCTGCCTGTCTGCCGTAGACGAGGCTAAAAGGCGTCATGCGTGTGGTCTCTTGTATTGCAGCGTTATAGGCAAATATGACGAATGGAAGGATGCTGTCCCAGGTTTTGTGTTCTGCATCGACATACATGGCAAGCATGTCAGCGATAGTTTTGTTCAGCCGTTCCACGAGGCCGTTGGTCTGTGGATGATACGCAGTAGTCTTCCGGTGGCTGGTTTGACTGTGGTGCAGGATAGCTTGCATTAGCTCTGCCGTGAACGCTCTTCCCCTGTCCGTGATAAGGACCTCGGGGGCACCGTGTCGCAACAGGATGCAGTTGACAAAAAACTTTGCGACCTCCCCTGCTGTTCCGTTCGGCAAGGCTTTTGCTTCGGCATAACGGGTGAGGTAGTCAGTTGCTATGATTATCATTCTATTGCCAGAAGTTGATGTCTCAAAGGGACCGAGAAGGTTCATTCCAATCTGTTAGAAAGGCTTTGCTGGGGGTGGTATGGGGTTTGGTATGGGGTGGTATGGGGTATGGGTATGGGGTTTGCTGGGGGTTGGTATGGGTATTGGCCGGTGGCCTGTTTCTTCGTTGGCATTCACGGCAAGTCTTTACGTACCGCGCGACGTCGGTGGGCAGTCGTGGCCAGTAGAATTTCTCTTGGATTCGGCGGAGAGTGCGCGCATATCCAATGTGTCCAGCAGTCGGTTCGTCGTGGGAAGCCTGTAGAATTTCTTCTCGAAGGTTGCTGGGAACGACAATAAGATACGTAGTCTTATTGGGCGCAAAGTTCTTCTTTACGATGATGCCGTTTTGAAAACAGAAGGATGAGAGTCCTTGCTTAAATGATGCTGGGGGTGATGAAGTTTTGTCTTCCAAGTATTCATGGAGACGCTTCAGGTCAGGGTCCGCGCGGTGCTGTTGCGCAAAAGTGCTGTTACTGATAGATCCAAGGAAGCTGTCATTTTCGTCGTCGTTCTTTGGGGCTTCATCGACAGGGGCCCTTGAAAAGCAGTCTGCGTTCGAATGCTTCCTCCCAGACATGTATGTTACGGTGACATCAAATTCCTGGAGACGAAGCCTCCATCGAGCGAGGTGGCCGGAGGGATCTTTCAAATTTGCAAGCCAGCAGAGGGCGTGATGGTCGCTCACAACCTTGAATGATCGTTCGTAAATGTAAGGACAGAATTTCGATGTCGCCCAAATGATTGCGAAACACTCCTTCTCGGTAGTTGAATAGTTACTCTCCGCCTTCGACAGCGAACGGCTAGCATATGCGATACCTCTCTCGAACCCGTTGCTTTCCTGGACAAGGACCGCGCCTATGGCCATGCTGCTTGCGTCGGTAGGAATTTCAGTTTGGGCATCTTCGTCGAAGTGTGAAAGGATGGGAGGAGACTGTAAACGACGCTGGAGGTCTTTAAAGGCTTTTTTTTGCGGCGCTTAATGCCGCAATCACTTGCCATCCTTATCGCTTTGCTTGGGACGCACGTGGCTAGTGTGTATCTGCGCTACATCATGAAGGCGTGACCCGTGAACTTATCTTCGCACCGCGTTTTATCGGAAAACGCCCCTCGCCAATAAACCGAGGGCAGCCGTGGGCACCAGTGTAGTAGTTCGCCATCTGTACGGCGGTTCACTTGTTTTCTTTCGGGCGCACGTCAGCCCAGTGAAATAAAATATGGTTGCGGCTTGCTCCTGATCCTGTCGTGCACGTTCCTTCATCGTCGTGGCTGCGTGACAACTGGTGGAGGTGCTGGGTATGCACCAGGTCCCTGAGCCGACAACTGCACGGAAGAACGAGGCCCCTAAAAGCAGCGACGGGACTCGCAGTAGTCGCCGCCTACAAGGGTTGCCACCGGAACCCGGAACACTACCGGAGTGCACTCGACAGAAAAAAGAAGACTCGACGTCAACCATGAGCCTACCAGCTGGGCCCACCCCTGTCATCTTGCAACAGCCTCGAGTGCCTCCAACCTTCCACGGCTCGCCTGCAGAAGATGCAGAAGATTGGCTCGACCAATTCACTCGGGTGGCTTCACTAAACAAATGGGATGACGAGATGAAGGTGAGTAACGTTTTCTTCGCAATCGACGGCCCCACTAAAACGTGGTTTGAAAACCACGAGGCCTCTTTGACTACGTGGGAGGTGTTCAAGACTGATTTCTTGAGGACGTTTACCAACATGCTGCGCAAAGAAAGGGCTGAAATTCTGCTACAATCGAGGATCCAAAAGCCTAACGAAACTGTGCCTATATACGTCGAATAAATGAAGCTCCTCGTCTGCCGTGTGCATCAGAACATGGCAGAGGAAAAGCAGGTTGGTCTTCTAATGCGAGGAGTAAAAGAGTCCCTTTTCGCTGGCCTAGTTCGCAACCCGCCGAAAACCGTTGCCGAGTTCACGCAAGAGGCATCCACCATTGAGAAGACCTTAGATTCCCGAAACCGCCAGTACAACCGTACAGCGCACATAGCTTCCATGGACCCTCAAGACACGTTTGAAAGTACCAGCAACTTGCGTGAAATAATACGCGAAGTCGTCCGTGAGGAGCTGCGGCTACTTATACCATCACCCTTGCAGCCTCCAGAAGCGTCACTCACGGATGTCATTCGCGACGAAGTTCGCATTGCTTTGGGTGTTTCTCGGACGGCGACTCCATGTCAAGAAAAGCAGGGAATAAGTTACGCTGCCGCAGTACGCAGCCCAAAGGGTACCGCCAACATGTGCCGTGAGCATTACGAACCACCCCAGCGATCGCCGTCACCCGTCCACTCACCTGTTTTTTTGAAGCGCCGCAAAAAGCAGACCCCTGTAGAACCCCCAACCAACAACGCCCACTATGCTTTCACTGCGGTGAGCCAGGCCACATTCTCAGATACTGCCCTTACAAACGCATGGAACTTCGTGGTTTTGCCCTCAACGCACCACGACCACGACCCGGACAGCGGCCACGTGAAGTTGAAGACTACTTGCGCCGTGCCTGGTATCCGTCCATCACGATCACCATCACCGCCATACAGCAGCTACACATCGCCAGGCCGTGGCAACGCGGCGGCAACGCGAGGAAGGTCTCCGAGCCCTCATAGGGGAAACTGAGTAAAGCAGCCTTTTGAGGCGAGGTTGCTTGCCGGCGAATGGACGAAAAATCTCCACCAGTTGTCACGCAGCCGCGACGATGAAGGAACGTGCACGACAGAATCAGGAGCAAGCCGCAACAATCTTATATTTCACTGGGCTGACCTGCGCCCGAAAGAAAACAAGTGAACGACCATACAGATGGCGAACTACTACACTGGTGCCCACGGCTGCCCTCGTCTTATTGGCGAAGGGCGTTTTCCGATAAAACGCGGCACGAAGATAAGTTAACGGATCAAGCCTTCTTGATGGAGGGAAGATACACACTAGCCACGTACGTCACTAGCAAAGCGATAAGGATGGCAAGTAATTGTGGTAATATCAATCAATCCTGTGAGTGTCGCCGATAGATTAACAGTGTGCATTCATCTTATCCCGCAATACCGTCGTTATAACTTTTTCCTTGAGAAGTGCTTCCGTTTCCTGGGGGCATTCAGAAATGCCATAAATAATTATTTCTTTGATCGCCTGTTCTTGTAATTGATATCAGTTAGTTTCTTTGACAGGAATGTCATAACGGGTTCTATGGACTTCGGCACATTTTGAACCTCATACACCGAAGCTGAAGGTACTTCACACGGCTTTTCGTCAATATGAAGGACCATTTGCTGAAGGTTACTGAATTGAGTTTTGAGATTACGTGGTTACGCTTTCATTTCTGCAATATTATTGCAGATTACAGTTTGACCTTCAATAGATTGCTCGAACAATTCCTTTTGCGTGGGACCAGGTTTACTATTAATGTCCTCGCAGAGAAGCAACTTTGCACACGAAAAGACATTCAAAGGCAATATCAAGGCACTTCCGTGGGCACGGAAAGACAATAATACCGCGAAAATCGCTACGAAAAGAATAACTGTTATGATGGTTCTCCAGAACAAAAACCAGAGTCCTGGTTAGTGTCATGGCCAAGCCACGTCCTTTGTGCCAGCAGAAGACAATAAGAAAGGTGTTTCTTGTATAGCAGTGTGTCCAAATGATATAACGAAGTGACTGCTGATGGGTGCAGCCACCGGAGTCAAATTACCAGTGTTGAACCACTGTGGTATCTGGTCAGCGGTGATATCCGGTGTAACTTGATACCCTTCTTCCCCAAGACGCCCTTCTTTCAAAGCACCTGTAGTCGCTCACTGATGAAGATGCCCTGAACTACCAAATGCCTTGCAGAACGCTGAACAGAACCCTGGTTAGTGACATGGCCAAGCCGTGTCCTTCGTGCCCTCGTTATAAACTTTTTATAAAGTTTGCAAAGTGAGAAAATTTTGTTGCGCAAACAACAAACTGCCAATACACTAATATCAGAAACTCAGTCCTACTGTTATTCTTTAAAAGAAGTATATTTTTACAGCAACTGAAGTAATTATCTAAACAACAATCACAATGAAATACACTCTTTTTTATCGATCATTATTGATATCGAATCACTGATCGTTCTCAGCCGAGTTTTACCTACCCTACAAAAGTTTTCTTTAATGCAGTTTCGCTTCACTTCCTTTTCGTTTACCACTCCGGTTCAGTCGTATGTTGAGCATATGTGTACTCACTTTTAATATGTCATATTTTTTTACTCTTTTCAAAAATACTGAGCGGCTACTGTTTCGCCAATGATCTCTAACAAAAAGTAAGTTTATATTGACCTAATTTATAATGGTTTGTTTTGTGGTCGTTACATAGGCTCGGCTTCAAAAGCCCAACAAGTTTGTCAGAGCAAGACAAAGAAAATCTGACGGAAATATTCAAGTAAGTAGCACTAAGTTTTGCTACACATAATAAACACTATAATTTAATCTGCAATGCGAGAATTAAGTTGGCCGTCTGAATCACACGTGAGCAAAATAATTCTGAGAACCAGTAACATCAAAAATGTATATCTCGAGGCGCAGCTAGACCACTGGCGCTTCACGGTACGCTGGAAAACTACCTAATGCGGATGTACTTGTCTGCTACACACAAGAATGCAAAGCAAAGCGCGGAACAACATTGAAGTAAGTTCATGACGAGCAGCACAAACAGCATAAGATAAACAAAAAAGCATCGGACACCGTACACGACACCAGTAGGTTATAATTTTTTCTTGTCTTGTTTTCACTGGTTATCTTGAGCACATAATCAAAGTAGCCCATTGAACTTGATTGGTTAGGCACATTATTAAATTACGATTACAGCACAACAAAGATCATATGGGCGTTGACAAAGTCAAAATAAATGCGCATAAAGAATAATTTTTCTTTTCGCGAACATTTTGTCAAAGTACAATATAGAAACCTTTCGCCGTTAGAGTGTTATTAGCCCCACTTTCATGAATCTATGCGGAAAGAAATGGGTCTTTTCTAAACTTGTTGCAAGAATTTTAAATCTCTGCCCTTGTGAAGTTTGAGTGCCTTTCTTCGGTCCTGATGAAAAAAGTCTGTTCGCATATAACACTCATGAGAGGAGACCTAGAATGGGTAAATGTAGTTCTTTTATTCACATTGCCCTTCCGGCGCCTTTTTAAGGACACCTCCCAACTTTCGCCGCCAGTCTCATAAAAGCACCACTGCATCAATTTTTCCTAATTAAAGCATGGCGCTCTAAAGTGATGGTCACGTTCTAACGATATGAACACATCTTTATCGGCAGAATCATGTTCGCCGGGTCATAACGTTCAGCAGATTATCAGTCCGTCACGTGCACTTGAAGTTGCAAATAAGAGCCCCGCGTTCATTTAATAGATGGTAACTGTGTTCGGTGTCCGAGTGTCCCGGAATGCACTGCGCCCACCAAATGGTCGTACGAGGTGCTGAAGGAAGTGTTCTAGTCAACACCGTCATGCGTTTTCTAAATCGTGCTCCCACGAAAGAGCTGCTGCAACTGGCTGATATGTGCCACAGCTCTGTTTTTTTATATAAGAGTTGAATGCGCCGTGCCACTCCACCCGACAGCCCTGCACAAAATTCTACAAAATTAATTTCGCAGTTGTAGCTAATAAAACAAAGCTACAAGTTATATTTATAACCAGTTAGACGAGCTGTCGTATAATATGTTGCATGTAAAAGTACGCAGGAGAAAACCAGAGTTACACCTAACTACAACTTTATCGCACCCATTTTGGCAAAAGTGGAAAATGTTCCGATTATACTCTCTAACTCTCCTATAATGGTAACAGCAAACCTAAAAGGGCAGTTATTCACTAGTTCTAACTGTATTTCAATTAAACAATATTACGTGGCTGGCTAGTAAGCATACCTATAAATAGATGTGGGTAATACAGGGAGTGCTAAGTAGATATTAGTCTCACACTACACGATAACTTTCGTCCATAATCTTCGCAGCACGATGCATATAATAACGTTGACAAGATGCGTAAGAAAAATCCATACCAATATCCGGGGTAAAAACATGCTGAAACCACCAAATGATTATGAGAGGCGCTGTATAGTGGAGGGCTCCAAAAATGGTGAATATCTGGTGTTCTTTAACGTTCATCGAAGTCTAAGCACATGCTCCTCAAGCAGTTTCCCCTGCATTGAAAATGCGGCTGGCGCGGCTGGGATGTGATCCTGCAAATTGCGGGTCAGCAGCCAAGTTCCTTTGCCACTAGAGCCGTGGAGGATAGGAAAAATGTATGGGAATGAAGCATAAAAGAGGCTGCTGTTTTCCAGTAATTAGCGTAGCCATAGTTCATTAGTGGTACTGTTAAGCTTGAATGAACAGTGAACCTGTGTACGGGTGTTTTATTCGGTAATACTAAAAATTGCTTTGGTATAGTTTCTTCGTCCCAATTTTGTAAAGAATAGGTGTCTTAAATTATGTATGCCTCAGAATACGAAAGCGCTTAATCACCTTTAATTAGTACGCGTGCTACTGCTGCAAAGTGTTTCCTCCACTTCTGACTAGGATATGAAGCCAAGGTCATGCGCAAAGAGGTAGAGAAGAAGCGCGGCCTCACGAAGCTTTCTGATAATTTACTATAAATTATGGGTCAGATTGTAGCTAAGAAACAATTCTTGTCGAAAAAGAAGCATGTTATAAGGAGTCACTAAACGTTTTGTCTTATTGTATTTGTAATATCTCCATCTTTTGTTCGAATAAAAGAAACAATCTCGTGATTTTTCTTAGTCAATAGATCACGTGTTTTTGGCCCAAGAGTTCGGAACAAAAGGAGATACACGGCTTGCCTGCACGTGGTGGCTAGATTTTACTTATTGCTCATAAATAAGGATCCGGGAGTGGAGTCACAGGATAAGCGCTTAACATATAACATTTCACACATGCCACAAGCATTCTTCCCACTAGCACTCACAGAATATGAATATTTTTATTATGAGCACTAAAGTTCAAATCAGTCGCCTATTATTTTCTGATAGAAGTAGCGTCATGCCAATATAGCAACTGATTATTGCCACCATAATTTCTTATACACAACTAATAAGTCACCTGCATCTTTATTTATTTGTGAACTGCAATCATTTTACAATTGGGTAACCGTCCCTGCAAAAAAAGTATCTAAATCTGTATTCTTTGTGTTCTTTAGGAGATGCCCCAAGAAGAGTACGGAAGAAAATAAGGCAGGCAAATAAACAACGACCACTATTGGAACACATGAAGTGTTAAATTTGCACTGTGGCCTAACACTAATAATTTATAACATATATATTAACTACAAAAAGTGTTTTATTCAGTCTCTTATACTCGCTTGAAGTGCACGGAGCTTCTATATAAAGAATTGGTTGGTATGTGGGGTTTAACATTTCAAAACCACCATGTGATTATGACAGACGCCGTAATGGAGGATTCCGAAAGTATATACCACCTGGGCTTTTTTAATGTGCACCCAAACCTGAGCACACGGGCCTACAGCATTTTAACTTCCATCAAAAATTCAGCCACCGTAGTCTGTATAACGAGATCGTAGTGCTGCGGGCCTTACGTGGGCCTGTTTCAAAATAAGACTGCTAGTACTGTCTCTATTTTACGATTATAATAATATTAATACACAAAATACATTTACTACTCTGACACCGAGCACACCACTATCAGCGGGCCTGTCAAACCAAATTTATGTTGCTGTCGTAACCTTACTCTTTCCCCCGATCGCAAACATATCCACCGATATTCCTGGCGTGTAGCAGCTTAGTGCTAGCTGGCTACGCGCGGGTTCACTTTAGCCAAAAAAAAAAAAGCCATATCATAGCATGCGGTAGACTTCTAAAGTGGGAACAATACACCAGATAAAAAAAGGAGACGCATAGATGCAATGCCCACTAGATTGTTCATGTGTTTGCCAAAGACGACTTGAAGGCGACAGATACCTTCTTCGCAGCCATAGTATTTTTGATATACAAGTGAACATGCGTCCGGTTCGCGTACTTATATGCACATAGGTACATATGCGCACGTTGAGAAACCACAGGTGTAGGAACGTTTTGCAGCCCTTCACAATGTTGTCGAGGCTTTGGGATGTTAAGCCCCAAAAGTTTTCTACAAAGAAGTTTTGTTCTGCTCTTTCCTCTCCGTCGATGCAATGCAGGGCACTCGGTATGTTACAGAACAGGCACATGTATACCTGTGGAGCTCCCATTAGGGCCGGGGAAATAATTCGACATAAGGACACGTGTTGCTGCAGAGAGACGCCTACAACCAAAGCCTTATTCGTTAGTCAGTTTCGCGAGATGTATAGGAGCCGCTTTGGAACATATAGCATTGCATTATCCCATGGCAGATGGTTGGTACCACGTCTTTCACAGCAAAACTGCATTTATGTCATGTCCGGACAGGACAATCCGGCTAACTGTTTACCGACAGTGCAGTGGGCGGCTTCATTGCTCTTATAGGTATGGTTCCAACAAAATGCTGGTGTATGAAATCGGATCGCGTTATCGTTTCTGAATATTGCAGCCGTAGTGTAAGGTGTGGCTTCTCGAGAAGTTTATACGGCAAGCACTGAGAACAATACAGCCGATAACGGTGTCCATGTATTTGGTAAAGGTGAGAGCAGCTGTCGCCATTCACCGTATTTCTCGGTTTCGTGCATCGGGCATGGGTTACGCTGTCCGACTTGCAAGTACTCTACAGTGACAGCCTACGCATAAAACACATGATTATTAGACCGCAAACGTAGGTGCACGTCAGATTGTGGTTATAAGAGGGAAAAGAACAGAAAAGTGAGTCCCGTAACTGTCTGCATCAGCGTGCGACACCTCAACAGTAGTTCACAAGGGATGCGGGTAAGAAGGGATTATAAGGATAGAATTAAAGGTATATATATAAAGAGAGATGCGCAAGGACAGCGAGCGACGACAGAAAAGATAGGAAAGATGAAACGTTGTCACAGGAGTCCGAGGACGGGGCACCACTGGCGAAAGCTCTTGTCGGCGTCAAGATATGGCGTAGGGCGAATCCAGTCGGCCATAGCTACGCTGTCGTCGTCGAGGACTGGCGGCAGGAGGTGGCGTAGGACCAACCCAGTAGGCCAAAGCTGCGCTGTCGTCGGAGATCGCGAGGGCACAGCCGGTCGCCACAGAATCCAGTGAGCGAGTCCGTGCACGTCAGAGATAAGCTTGTACCTGCGTTTGATCGTCATCCTGTCACATTCTCCTTGCGCATGGGGTATGCATTTTTCGCGCAACAAGAGACATATAGCAACTCTGAACGTCCACCAGGAGGCCCTCTTTCGAGTGCGGGTGGGTGGCACGCGGATCTATGTTGTTCAATATAGGAGTGCCGATGTACAAGGAGGCGTGAGCTCCTGTCCTCCTCGCTGAATGATCTTGCGTGATTCAACGAGCTATTTCCACGCATTGTAGATACCAGTCTATTAATTTTAAGTGTGGTGAAAATCGTGGGGTTGGTGCACCACCTGAGATCAAACTTGGTTGCTTTATTTCTCATGAGGTCTCTTTTTTTAGAGATGATTATGTGTCTGTGCATGAATGCTTGAATCCACAAATTTTGGTCTAATTTTCTCTCGCAAGATTTAGACACCCAGCCACCATATACGCACTTGATGACCCCTAGCCACCTTGAACTGGTGGCTGCATTCACATTTTGAACGCTGTCGATAATAAAGATATATTACGCATATATGAGGTCTAACACCAATATGTATTTAATTAGTGGTGTGTTTATTTACTAAAAATACATATATACGTAATTTTATTGACCCAAATGTCTTTTACGCTCCCTGAAAATACAAATCTATGCATTAAAGCACTCTCTGCCGATCATAAGATGCTGCCACCAGGCCAGATAAAAAAACAGCATCATTCGTGGCTGCGGACAAGATTGGCCTTGATGTAGCACGGCCGGCAGAAAACTATTGTCTCTCAATAAAATTGTCAGCGAAGGATGCAGATACGTGACCAGTTTTTTTCTCTGTGGTGTTTTCGTAATTGATTCATCTGGTGACAGGCTTTCTTTGGCTTTAGTTGAAAATGAAACATATTTCAAGGTGAAGTAGTGAAAGTATCTTATTATTTCACTTCATCGCAAGACTTGTAGCCGAGAGAGAGGGTGAGAAATGACGAGAGAAAACGGCAAATTAACTGGATGTGGCATCCGGTTTACTATATATATATATATATATATATAGAAGAATAACTTCGGTTGCCGCAAGGTTATAAATATGAAAGTAGATGCGCTTTCACATAACAACTGTTATTGTGCCGACGTTTCGACAGGAACCCTGTCTTTTTCAAGGCATAATACTATTTACACATGTTCCATGCCTTTTTATATCCTGTCGAGACAGGAGGGGAGGGGTCAATTGAGAGAGAGAGAGAGAGAGAAAAAGAGAAGAAAAAGAATAAACAGCGAAACGGGAGGACAAACATTAAATAAAATATAGAAAATCTAGGAGAAGAAGCAAGACCGACATGGCGTAATTAGAAAGGGGCAGCATTTCAACAGAGTAGGGCAGAGGTAGATGAGGAATGTCATCATTGTCAACAATACCTCCCCCGCACCCACACTTCCCCAAGTGGGCAGGGAGCCGCCGTTTTGTATTTAACCTTTCCGTGTAGTCCGCTGGCGGCTCGTTCCTCTTGAGGAACGAGCCGCCAGCGGACTCCTTAATCAAGAATACCCGCCAGCTATCATCAATGACGCCATCAAAAAAGCTGAAAATCTGGACCGCCAGATTCTTCTCAACCACCAGAGAAACGCCGACCAACACCGCAACAAAAACTTGCTATTAACTTTCACGAGCAACCCACCGAACATAAACAAGGTCCTAAGAAAACACTTCAACGTATTGGAACAGAGCGTGTGGCTATCCAAAATTTTCACTTCTCCTCCTTGTGTTGTATACAGAATGCCGAAAAATATAAAGGATCATTTAATAAATTCAAAGATAGGTGTGAAACCTCAAATTGGGTGTCACCCTTGCGGAAAAAGCCGATGCTGGGTATGCAAACACATGCAGACAACGACAGTGGCGAAAAGCACCCACTCGGATTTTAAGCACAGGATAAGAGGTGCACTAGACTGTGACTCAGACAATGTCATATACCTCCTGGAATGTGGGGTATGTAACAAGCAATACGTGGGCCAGACAGACACTCCGTTTAGAATTAGATTCAACACCATCGGGCACATGTACGATCTCTTCCAGGCCTTCCACTTTCAAAACACTGCACATTAAAGACCACAGCTTTGATGACATCAGGGTTACACTACTAGAAAACAACTTTCGAACAATCAGAGAACGGGAACAACGGGAATCTTATTTTATCTACAAATTTAACACGATAAAATACGGAATAAATGAACACCCAGGCACTCTGTCTGCGTTACGACCGCAAAAGACGCAAACGCTTCTCTCTAATCAGTCCGGTTTCATTACCACAATAATATTACCCGCTAACAAAGCTTTTGGCCTATGCATCTGACAACATAGAAATGATTTGCCTCATTAAGCACAGCCGGAACGCACAGATAAGTGGTCCCGGAAGTCGTACGGTCCCCCCCCTTTTTTGCTTTTTTTTTCCTTCTTTTTTTTTTCTTCGTCAAGCTTCAACGCACATTCTGTTCCTTCACTGACAAGGAGCTGACAGCTAGGTGGTTTTGTTAACTTTTTCCTACATGCGCGCATATCTTCCCAGTGCGCCGCAACTGTGTGGTGACTGTCCCGGAGTGGTACAGTCTCTCCCCCCCCCCCCTGTTCTTCTTTTTTTTTCCTTCGTTAATCCTTTAACGCACATTCTGTTCCTTCACTGACAAGGAGCCAATGCATATAATGAATATCGATGGCGGTGCCTCATTCACCGGCTTTTTCGCTCCTCCCGATGCCACCAGCATGCACTTAAAGCGCTTAAGCCCTTCCCATTAACTTGTCATACACTTCAAAGAGGAACGAGCCGCCAGCGGACTACACGGAAAGGTGAATACAAAAACGGCGGCTCCCTGCCCACTTGGGGAAGTGTGGGTGCGGAGGAGGTATTGTTGACAATGATGACATTCCTCATCTACCTCTGCCCTACTCTGTTGAAATGCTGCCCCTTTCTAATTACGCCATGTCAGTCTTGCTTCTTCTCCTAGATTTTCTATATTTTATTTAATGTTTGTCCTCCCGTTTCGCTGTTTCTTCTTTTTCTTCTCTTTTTTTTCTCTCTCTCTCTCTCTCTCTCTCTCTCAATTGACCCCTCCCCTCCTGTCTCGACAGGATATAAAAAGACACGGAACATGTGTAAATAGTATTATGCCTTGAAAAAGACAGGGTTCCTGTCGAAACGTCGGCACAATAAACAGTTGTTATGTGAAAGCGCATCTACTTTCATATATATATATATATATATATATATATATATATATATATATATATATATATATATATATATATATATATTTATATATATATATATATATATATATATATTTATATATATATATATATATATATATATATATATATATATCACTGGGATGGCGTAATGGAGGCGAAAAAGAGGGTTTAATGGATAAATAGATGGATGAAAAGCTTTTATTGGGGTCCTGAAGGATTCCACCCCCGTTTTTAGGGGTAGGATCGCGGGCCACTCCCACGTTGGGACGGGGAGGCCCAGCCTCACCGCCGCATCGTGCAAAAGAAGAAAAAACAGAACAAAAATGAATTCATTTGCATGCAGTTGAAAACAATATTGCATCACACAGAGAAGGAACTTTCATTACAATTGTTCAGAAATGCAAGTCGACCATAAAGAGCATAGTAGCGCTTCAAGGGCCTTTATTTGTAGCGTAACATCTTAACAATGGCGTAAAATTCTTTCATCTTACATATCTTGGTTTTCCAATGTGTTGAGCGCGTTTTAAAGGCTTAGTGGCTGTGCACTATACTGTCGGTAGTCATAAAGTATGTAGCCAATAGTTTCTTTGTTGTCACAAAGATTACAAGCAGCGGTATCGGACTTAACAATGCGGAAAGCGTATAGAAGTTCGTAAAAACAACTCCCAGCTATAGCTTAGACAAAAGGGTCGCATCGGCTCGGACTGGACTTTAACACTTATGGTAAGCTCAAACGAGGGCAGTTGTGCATGCGTGAACTGCGGCGGACTTATTTGGGACGTGGTGTGTTGACGAGTAATCCAGCGGAGCGTCTATGCAGCACCGGCCATAGAAAGCAGTAGTAGTAGTTCATTGCCTACTGCATAGGCTGAGCTGGCTACTTTATCAGCCCTTTCTTGACCAATGATTCTGCACTGACTGGGAAGCCACTGAAATGTAACGTGGTGCCCATATTCAGTTGGGTGATGTGTAACGTATCCTGTCTCTAGTACCAGCTGTTCGTGCGGTACGGGGTGTAAGGCTAACAGTGGAGACTGAAGTTCCACCTTGGAGTCACTGAAACTAGTCCACTTGCGTGTTGATTTATCAATGACGAATGGTAACACGTACAAAAGGCTGCCAATTCTGCTGTCATTGGTGTTATTGTGTTCACTGTCTTTAATCAATTGGACCAACCTTGGTATCCCGACTGCACTGGTTGAGCCGTTCGGCTGAGCGGATGTGTCAGTGTAGATATTTATGGGGTCTTGGCCCTTTTCATCATAGAGAAGTACTGTCCGCTGCATTAACATAAGTGACCACAAACTAGCCTATTAGATACGAAGCATCTTATGCCGGGGGCTTGTGTTCCTTGTCCGGCGGCGCCTACCCCATGGTACATGCGCATCCACGCAACCTTTCTCTTCTCTCCAACGCTCCTCCATCTCTCGCCTCACAGTGCGTCGAAGCAGGCAGTGTCTGCTTGCGCGTTTTTCGATTCGAAAAACCATGTGTTCGCACGGCACAACCATTCACTGGCCACCCTGTATATATATGCACTGGTCCCTCACTTCAATAGTAGTGCGGTCGGAGATTCCTCCTGCGGGTTTTTGAAGAGTAAAAATTCCCTGCTTGCGCATCAACTGAAAGAGAACTCCACGTCTTTGGATCCCATAGCAGACGTCTGAACCCCATTGCTCATTAACAGCGATCGGCATGTTAAAGTAAGAAACACCAGTCCATCACGGCATGCTCTGCACCTTTCTAGGCTTCTCTCTTGCGCAACGCTGCTATAAGTGCCCGCGTCAGCGCCGCCACCGATGTAACCGTTATGGCCTCCTGCTTCGTATCCACACAATGTTTCCTTTAGCGGGACATTTTTCTGGACGCCAGGTATGATAATAATGATATTTGGTTGAGCGAGGCACGATGCCTCTGAGCCAACCTTGATGATGATGTTTGGTGCTTTGTGGCGCAAGGGCATTTTATTTATTTATTTATTTATTTATTTATTTGTTTATTTATTTATTTATTTATTTATTTGTTTTCAATACTGCCAGTCTCATTCCGAGACCACAGCAGGTGGGCGTACAGATTGTACATGCAGGTGGTACATTAACAGCGCAGAAAACAGAAACAGGAATGCAGTGAAATGACAGTCATCACAAAGTATAAGAGCGAAAAATATAAAAATTGTTCACATCTGCAAAAACAAAGAAACCGTTTTGATGGCCAAAGAGCGCCAGTTCATGAAAAAAGAGATATGAACAAAGATTGTGATTAGCGGCTGTATAAGGGCCTTGAAATTCCTCGCCCTAAGCAGGGTAAAATCATATATGTAATAAAATCATGACCACGCCGTTAAAAATGTGTGGTGTTAATTATTGGACAAGAATTAGCAGATCCCAAGTACAGTGGGAATCGATGATATGCGAAGCAAGAATGATAAATGTTAATATGTCACTTTAAAATCAGCACAACGTTACGAGGCGGAGGTAAATTATTCCGCACATGACTTTCGTGTCATGATTATCATGTTTGCGTGTCTCGTTTACCTTCGTCATCTATTCACGTCAGGTGATACCAAATTTAGTATATGTGGAGCTAGCGAAACGGCCGCAAGCACGCAATAAGCGTGGTATGTTGTAATGTTCCTACATGACACGCGTGTCAGGATTATCGTGTTTGCACCAGTCATACATTTTGTCATCAATCGACGTCACGTAACACCCAATTTGGTATATGTGGAGCTAGCAAAATTACCGCGAGTGCATCATGAAGGGCCAATATACTCCATTGTAGTGTTGACTCGCGCACGCGCTGGATGTCATACAATACCAGTTTTGCATCATCCCATACGAACGAAACCACCGCTAGAGCTGCAGGACCATGAAATGTAAAGCATGACCCTCATGACATACATTTCATATTTTTTATGTTATGACTAGTCAAATGTGTTCTTCATACAGTCATGTTACGCCATAACAAGTTTGGTATTGATAGCATTATCGAAACTGCCAGGAGAGCTAAAAGCCGTAGGCGGCTGGATAGATAGATAGATAGATAGATAGATAGATAGATAGATAGATAGATAGATAGATAGATAGATAGATAGATAGATAGATAGATAGATAGATAGATAGATAGATAGATAGATAGATAGATAGATAGATAGATAGATAGATAGATAGATAGATAGATAGATAGATAGATAGATAGATACGCTCAAAGTCGCCGAAGTTCGCTAAGAAATGCATCGCATTAAAAAAAAACCTTATTTATGTGCTGCGGGACGCGTTTAGAGCGTGCGTATAAACATAAATGTGTCACCAGAAACGCTTCAGTCATATTTTAGATGGCTCTCCGTAAATGAAAAAAAAAAAACATATAATCCGTGTTTCTATTGACTTCATGGTGATATTTCCGGCTGATCGTGCCATGAAGTGGCTGATCCTTCCATCGTTCTTTAACCCCTGATATTTAGAATTATTGCTGGTCTGGTAGGTTTTTGTTGATGGTACAAGCAAAAAAGTTACCAAGAGTTGATAACTGTACAGATATGTCACAACCTTTACTGTAAATCTTTGAAATAAAAGGAGCACAGCTTTTCCTTCAAATGCTTCATTGAGTATTCACGTTTTAGTTCGCTAAAGCGGTGTAGTGGACCTCTGGCGTGAAACTAGCTAAAGCGTCCTCCACCATGACATTGTTGAGCGATGTCATGCATATGGATTGCAAGAGAGGGATTCAGGCTTATGATTTGTATTCTTACCATTAATTCAAGCAATAAGCGGATGCTACGGCCAAGACACTTATAAGATAGTGAACGTCCGACTTACGTAACTCATTTATATATATCTTTTGGTCGGTGATAACATTAAAGCGTTTTTCATGTTATGGTCCATCAAGACTGCACTGGCAGGGCCATCAAGGATGTGACATCACTCAGAAGCTCACGAACGAAGTTCAAAGAAAAGTGACAAGAAAAAGCTTCATTGTCTGGGATGGCGTTGTAGTCGAAGCCCTGATGTCTTTATACGCGACCATATGCGGCCCTGATCTCGCTGCACTACCAACGCACATGCATGATGCTTCACAAACGTGTCTTATATATCCCTCACACCTGGTCCCTTTCTGAATAATGGTGTTTGGCTGGGCGGTGTCGCCATTTGGTTCAGTGAAGTTTTACAACAATTGGCTGCCGGTGCCTAGAAATCGTTTTCGTGTAGTTTCAGCGCAATGAAACATTTCCTTGTAACGAGTTACATAAATCGAGGCAGAGCGCCTTCTCGCCAGGTCAAGCTGCGAACCCTGCCTTTCGCGCTGCTCAAACGCTTTGTGATATATGCTAAATAGCACGCGTAACTTACCTTATTACTGGAAAACGCACACCCTGACGTTTTGCTGGTTGAATGATGACGATTTGAATAAGTGTACGTCGAACACCATAGTTGACCTTGTTCTATTACATCATTGCTGGATTCAACATAGATTGTGTTCAGGTGTGTGTCAAGTACCTTAGCTACCATAAAACATAGTGCCGGAAAGCGAGGAACGCGCTGCTCTAGTTTCAGCGAGTGACCCACCGAGTCAATAATATACGGCATTCTAGTGTTCTCGTGTATGCCCTTCCCTCTATTCTTCTCTCAATTCTTCCTTCTTACTCTTATGTCTCCCATTCGTTCTTCCACAGTGCAAGGTAACAAACCAGATACTTGCTTTCTGCTTTACCTCCCTGCATTTCCTCATATCTTATTTACTTCTCTCTCTCTCTCTAGCTACCATAAGGCTTATTTATCTTTGGCGTTAGTTAGATCGAACGGAGATGTGTCACTAGGCGATAAAGTGCGTGCATTCACGTCAAGCTATCCTACAGGTGCCAAACAGCAACAGAAATTGTTTAGGCACTCATGTGTGACTGCTCATAATAAGCAGTCAAGTACTCTCCTGAGGCGCAAAACTGCAGTCACTGGTTGTATAACATCGAAATTCTTAAGTATAACGTCGGTGCTGTTGTTTTGTGTATATTTTTTATTCACGCCAGGAGTAACTGTGTGTCTGTTTTTTTTAGTTTGCATTCTGCTGTTTGTGCTATGCTGTTTGTATATTCTTATACAGTTTGCATTTACTCCTTCTGTGTTGCAAACCGTCCCGCCTGTAACAGCCTGATAGGGCTCGCAGTATTGAAAATAAATAGAGAAAAAAACATAGTTCACTTTTACGTTATCTTGTTTCTTATAACGAAACGATCAACACTGTTTGCTAACTGTCATAAGAAAAAATAGTGTATTCTTTTGTAGCTCCGCGTAGTGTAACTTTTTTTTTTTTATTTGAAACAAAACCCGCAGCGCCACTTAGGCATTATTGCGGGGGGCACAGAGCCTCATAAAATGAATCCGCAGTCTTGCGGCCAACTACATCGGCTGGTAACGTGTTCCATTCAACAATGGATTGCGGAAAAAAAGAATGCTTAAAAAGATCCGTTCTGGGGTTGTATGGCCGTACTTTAAATTTGTGATCATGACGGGAGGATTGATAATACGCTTTTTTTAAATAATCTGAAGCATTAATGCCCGTTTTATTGTTATATATCGAATAAAATAGTTTTAATCTTAGATTACGTCTTCGATCTTGTAAGTATTGCCAATTAAGTTCTCTTTTCATACAACGGGAGCTTTCAGTTCGGCCATATTTTCCCAGAACAAATCTTGCTGCCATCGACTGAATGCGCTCTAATTCATGAATATGTATTTTGTTAAACGGATCCCACACAGGACAGGCGTATTCTAGTATTGGTCTCACATAGGCATAATATGCGGCCTGTTTAACCTCCTTGGTTACATGTTTAAGATTTCTTTGTAAAAAGCCTAGGGCTTTTCCCGCTCTACTTACAACATTGCCAATGTGCTCAGACCATCCCCCATCCTCAGAAAGCGTGACACCCAAATACTTATATTTGTGTTCATACCTAATAACTTCATTGTTTAATATGTACTGATTTGTAAATCTATTAACCTTTTTGGTGAAACTGACGTGAACACATTTATTCGTGTTTAATACCATGTCATTATTTTTACACCATGCCTCCACGTGATTAAGGTCATCCTGAAGCTGGGTGGAATCCGTTTGGTCGGTCAATTCAGTATACAACACACAGTCGTCAGCAAACATTCTGATACGACACCTAATTGTATCCGAAATATCATTAATAAACACAAGGAAGAGAAGCGGACCGAGTACGGAACCCTGAGGTACCCCTGATGTCACCGAAGCTAAACACGAACAAGATCCACCAAGCACAACCTTTTGTTTTCTTGAAGTTAAATAGTCCGCAATCCAACGGCAAATGGTTTGATGAATGTTCAAGTTCTGCAGTTTTTGAATCAGAATAGAGTGTGATACCGTATCGAAAGCCTTTCTGAAGTCTAAAAATAAACAATCAATCTGTCCTCGATTGTCTAAAACTGATGCTATATCATGATAGAATTCAATTAATTGGGTTGTGCATGAAAAACCCTGTCTAAATCCGTGTTGTTTAGGATTAAAAAATTTAATTGAAGTCAGGTGATTCATTAAAGCAGAAAAAAGAACATGTTCAAGTACTTTACAACAAATCGGCGTCAAAGAAATTGGTCTGTAATTTGATACGTCTGATTTAGAACCACTTTTGAAAACTGGCACAACATTAGCTATTTTCCAATCATCAGGAAGCTTGCCTTCATCGAGTGATTTTTTATAGATAACATAAAGGTAACGAGCCACTGCCTCAGAGCAAAGTTTTAAAACTCTTGGTGATATGCCATCAGGGCCAGTTGCTTTACCTTCGTCAATGCGCTGTAACAACTTCATTATGCCATTGAATGAAAGCTCTATCTCACCCATAGGCAAATATTGTTCTTTTTTATTCGTGACAATCACTTGTGTAGGTGGGCGGAAGACCGATTTAAAGAAGTCGTTAAAAAGTGTGGCTTTATCTCGATCCTCAATTACAATCTCGCCACCGTAACGTAGGTTTGGTGGGCTAACCTTCTCAGTACCACATCGTCTCATATATTTCCAAAACCTTTTCTTATTAGAAAAGTCAGCGGCCAGACTCTTAAAATACTTTTTCTTGGTTTCTTTCAGTTCCATTTTATAAAGTGATGTCAAATCTTTCATTTTATTAAAATTTTCAGGGGATTTTTTTTTGGCAGTATCGGGAAAAAGCCCTCTTGCGCTTTTTGATAAGCTGAATAAGATGCCCCTTAATCCAAGGTTTCTTAATTTTACTCAGCTTATCGCTTGAGACGCTCGGGACGTGACGCCGAATGAGCCCAGTAATGCGTTCCTTAAACACTTGCCATAGCTGCTCAACAGTTGCTTCGTCTGCACTGCATTCAAAAGACAGAAATTGTTGCTCAAGACCAGCTGATATTTGCTGATAGTTTGCTTTACTATAAAAGAAGATTCTCCTAGATTCGCATTTCTTTGTATTTACCCGAGATCTTGTTAGCTTTGCAAAGACGGCGTTGTGATCACTAATACCGGGAATAACGTGTGTTTCATTAATGACATCAGGGGTATTACAAAACAACAAATCCAGAATGTTGTCACCTCGCGTAGGACTGGAAACATACTGCATGAGGCCGAGCACGTCAGTCAACGTTTTCAATTCACAGTATGTCGCTGCCTGAGACTTTAAGACACAATTACCGTTATTCCACTCAGCATCCGGTAAATTAAAGTCACCAGCAAGAACGACACATTCTTTAGAAAATGTGCAGGCAATTTTTCTCAGCTGACGCATAACATTCGGTTCAAAGACAGGAGGCCGATAGAAAGCACCAACAATGAAACTAGAACGATTACTTTGCACTACTCGGCACCAAACAGATTCAGTTTCATTGTTATCAATAAAAATTTCTTCGGACATCAAAGAATCCTTCACAAGAATGAAAACACCACCACCATGCGTTGACCGGTCTTTTCGATATGTTTGAAAATTGCAAGGAAACATTTCAGAGTTCGAAACTGCTTCGTCAAGCCAAGATTCTGACCCAATGACTAAGTCAGCGTTCACTGACCCAATAAGGCCACCCAGCTCATCAGCTTTATTCTTAACACTTCGGCAATTCATCATCAGAAGGACAATATCTCGGGCACCTTGGGGCTTTTGTCTCACTTCTTTGTTATCGCGTCACGAACGTCTTACTTTTGTGACATCTTGCGCAACGCTATCCCAAGTGTAAGTCCTACCGTCAATGATAAGCTTATCAAAAGAAAGTTTCACTGTGTGACCATCTGCTTTTTTTGATTTTGCATATTCCCATAAGTGCTTTCTTTTTTCGCGCACCTGCTTGGAATAGTCGTCACTGATTGATAAGCCAGAATCTTTCAATTTGTGTGCATTTTTGTAGAGATCAGCTTTTTCTCGAAAGTTGTAAAGCCGTAGAATGACTGGTCTGTTCTTCCCCCGCTTCTTTGCTCCAATGCGGTGAATTCTTTCAACACTCATTAAGGTGACACCCATTTTAGCAGTAAAAATATCGTCAAGAACAGTTTTACGAAGTGATTCAGTTGTTTCACCAGTACTTTCTTTCAACCCATATACAACCAAATTATTACGTCTGCTTCTGTTCTCAAGATCATCGAGTTTCACTTGCATCTCAACAATGCCTGCCGATATTCGATCCACTGTTTTCTCACAACGTTCAAATTGTACACTTTTACCGGCAAGGCATTTTAATTCACTTTCAATTGAGTCTAACCTCTGATCCGTAAGAGCAATGTAGTCGTCGAGCTTCTTTCTAATTGTTCCCATCACCTCAAGTATTTCTTTTTGACCTTTAAGTAGCTCCTGCATTGCAGAATCATTAGGGCCCGGGTTCATTTCAATGTCCCCACTCAGAAGCAATACCAACATACACGCAGCATCAAAGCACTCGGCCACTCCATCACAAAAGGCTCTTGGGCAAGGCAACACCACCAGGCACCGGAAACTCGTGGTGCATTTGGAATAGGAATGTTTTTTACTAACCTGCAGAACGTACAAGAGCAGATTATTCCGTGGCCGCATGCTGGCGGTGAAACCCTGCCCAATGCCGCTGTAAACGTGGGGGGCGTATCTCGAGGCCTCGCCTGTCGCTGTCGATTTGGCTGTGTAGTTCAAAGCACCGGAAACCAAAACTTGAGCTGGCCACCGAATCCAGGAAAATTCATCTGTGCAGCAGAATTCAGGACTGCGCTGATTGGCGTCGGGTGACAAAATCACTGGCAGCAGGCTTTCCGGTGACCATCCATCCGATGATAACCCCAGGCACAAGGCGAGAATCTGCAGAACGTACAAGAGCAGATTATTCCGTGGCCGCATGCTGGCGGTGAAACCCTGCCCAACTTCTGGAAAGTCCACAAATTAAGTCTTTTGTATTCTAGTGTTCAGAAAAGTCCCTTTCTGAATCATCAACTTTGACGCAACCACAGTTAAAAAACAGTAGAAAAGACATTTGTAATAAAGTCGCCATTGAAGCGTCTATGCTCACTTCACTGGTGCAGCAATAAGTTGGGGGGTGTTTGTGATGTGGCAGCAAGTGGCGTTGACCTGGCTGGAAATTGTTCCAATGACATTTTTGAAAATTGTTGTAATTGATCATCTGCTAAATATTGCGGTTTGTCGCCCCTTCACAAACAGCCGGATATCTCGCAGAAAAGACACCGAAATTAGCTGAACGCTTCTTCTGTTGTGGTAGGTCCCTCAGGAAAAGATACATCTTCGAATGCCCGCTACCAATGGTAACCCTTTCGCGAGCTGGATACCATCGTCGTTCGTTCTATATAAAACAACAGGTAAAGCCAAACACGATGTTTACTGTCGCAGGCGTCACCGCAGAAAGCCCAAAGTCAGGAAGCCCATTCGCCAATTTTGAATCGTGAAGCCCTTGTATGTGCAGATTCGTTTTTATCAAGAGCAAAATATTTGATTGTTCTCGAGAAAGTTCGTGGATTGAACATGCTTGATGTGGAAACTTGTGGAACACGTTGAAGTGAATCCATATTAGAGCTTAGTTTTGGTGACAAGTCGGATGTCGGAGCCTTACGTTCGGAACACACGTATACGCTTCCCGTGCGATGGCACCAGCCTTTTTGTTGTCCCCGGTTCTTACGTGGCGATGGATGTGCAATACTTTGCAATACTGCTTTTG
The DNA here is from genome assembly GCF_013339725.1 of Rhipicephalus microplus. NCBI lineage: Eukaryota > Metazoa > Arthropoda > Arachnida > Ixodida > Ixodidae > Rhipicephalus > Rhipicephalus microplus. The sequence continues at coordinate 32,455 of NW_023607705.1, forward strand.
TCAATCAGCTCTTCAACGAGTGCCAGAGATTGTGTCTTTAGGTTTTCTTGAGGCAGCCCATCATGAAGTCGTCATAATGCCAGCTCTGAGTTCATAAGCATTAATATATCTCAATTCAAAATTCCTCCTCTTTCAGTAAACTACAGGCTCATCATAACTCTGCTAGAAAAAGCATATTCGACAGATATTTCACCAAAATGGTAGTAGAACCTACAAATAATTAGTTTTGGATACCTCAGCTGTGGTGATGCATCGGCGTACGTACTTGGACGCTTATTGCAAAAATAAACGTACGTTCTTCTGGCAGTGGTACATGTTTGTTAACGCAATGTTCACTGAGATTTACTGGCACTTCGTCGAGTGCTCTGGGGAGTTGCTGGGTCAAACTGGTAGGGGTGCTGGCTTGACCGCTGTGACACTGGCCCTGCTCGGACGCGCTGGAAACGCTGGATTATCACTAGAGCGTTGATTGATTGATTTGTGGTGTTTAACGTCCCAAAACCACCACATGATTATGAGACGCCGTAGTGGAGAGCTCCGGAAATTTAGAACACCTGGGGTTCTTTAACGTGCACCCAAATTTGAGCACACAGGCCTACAGCATTCCCGCCTCCATCGAAAATGCAGCTGCCGCAGCCGGGATTTGATCCCGCGACCTGCGGGTCAGCAGCCGAGTACCTTAGCCACTAGACCACCGCGGTTGGGCGATCACCAGAGCGTGCTTGTGCATACTTCAGCATGCACTATTTCGGCTTGTGTTTCATGCATGTCTATGTAGCGGGTGCACCAGTATGTTTCAGTATGGTTGAGTAGAAAACACTTGAATCGATGATACGAATAATTGTTAACTTAACAGGTCCCGAGCATGCCTCACGATTTGTCGATTGGCAGATGTAGAGCATAAGCGCAAAACGTTTATGATGTGTGATTTGCGAAATCACTGTCACTTTCAATGTTTTCCTTTTGGATGAATCGATAATGATGAATTTGTTGACAAAGTAAAGCAGCCAATGCGTAATACTTTGTTTTCTGGTGCGCATTGTTTTTATTATCCACGCAGTGTCAATAACAGAGTTAACGCTTGTGGTGCACGTGCGGGTTGCCCCAAACAACGCACGTTTTTTGCATGTCCCCCGAAAATACCAATTTCTCACCAGGGACGTATTGTTGTAACGATTCTATAGGTTGCAGTGTTTAAAACCTTCGGCTAGGCGTCACTCCTAAAAGAAACAGCAAATCATTTGTGCCGCAACGTTGACGAGAAGTAAACTTGCTCTCTCGGTTGCATCACAAGCTTTACCAGTGAGGGCGAGAAAAACAGTTGTCGTTCGATATCGCCAACCGGAATAGCATGTCTGGCAATGTTTGTCTTCCTACTTACTTCAGGTTCAGTTTAGGTAAAGGTAAACTTCAAGCAACGCGATTCGCCTACACCGAGAGCGGTCCTACCCTGTGCCCCGTCCAAGTGAGCATTAGGAGTATCGTGCTAGCTGCGTCGGTGTTCGCGTTACCGGCGCTTCTTGCTTTAAATACACACAATTAAAAAGTTTAAAAAGTGACTTTAAAGTATAGCATAGACATTCATCAGTCTAAATCAACCAATTTTCTTTGTGAGCGCTGCCCGTAAGGAAGCGATGACAAACGATGCGTCACGCTTTAAGCGAAGCAAGAAGTCACCGAAAACTGTCGGCATATACTAGCCGGTACTTCTCTGACTCGTATGCAAAAACACGTAATTTCTTTTTAGTAATTTGCCCCATTTTAGTAAACTAACAAACTTGTGTACTCTTTCAACAAACTGCATTAGTATTTCTTTGGGCGCTTTTAGTTGTTGCTATCGGTATAACTCAAAACTTGTATAGTGACACGCCCACCGTACTTCAAGTGGAGTTAAAAAAAAAAGAGCAGTCATTCGATATCGCCACATCTGAAATACATGTCTGGCAATGTTTGTGTATATACTTACTTCAGGTACAGTTTAGGTAATGGAGAAAAATGTTTTGAAGCTCAAATGCAGAAAATTCAAGCATCGCAACCCCGCTGCATTGAGAGTGGCCTTCCAAGTACCCCCTAGCGAGCACTATAGGCGCATCGTGCCGGATGCGTTCGTTTACATGTTGCCGGTTCTTCTTGCTTTAAGTACACACATTTAAAAGTTAATAATGCCTGTGAAGTATAGTTTACCCATTCGTCAACATAAATCAATCATTTGTCCTTCTGCGCGTTACCCGCAAAACAAGTCTTGACGATCGATGCATCGCTCTTTCAGCAAAGCAGGCTCTCAAAAAAAGCTGCCGGTCACACTAGCCGGTAGATCTCCCACTCGTATCTAAGACAACCGTTATACCGCAAGAACAGAACGACGACAAAGGAACAAGAAGAAGCCGAGTGCTAATTTCCAACTTAGTTTATTGTGCAGAGCACAAAAACATATAATAGAGACAGTAAACCATATGATAAATACAATGTGATAAAATGCACTGCAAGAGTAAAGGAAAAAACAAAAGCCAAGAAAGAACTCTGAGGAAACAATACAGAAAGCTAAAACAACTATAACTAGTTGTGCACGGCGATACTATCCAGGAACTTTAATTCCTTCGTGGACAAAGACACGAAGTCTTATTGCGTGACACCTGTTCACGTGCAAACGGCCTGGCCTTCACGATGGCATGGGCGCGCCCATCCTTGTGCTTATACGGCGTCGCTGTGTTCTAAAAATGTGTCCCTTTGTCGTCATTCTATTCTCGTGCTATAACAATCGTCTTGTCGTACCAACTAGCCCAAACAGCTACGCCTCGTATGTAAGAACAGGCAATTTTCAGTAGGCGATTTGGTACGCGTTAGTGAAGTAACAAGATGGCGTACTTTTACGACGGATTATATTAATATTTTATTGCACGCTTTTTTTTGTTGTAGGTATTGATGTAACTGCAATTCTGTACCTCGCACTCCCACTGCATAGTGCCATGTCGTCACTTGCGCGAGAACACTAATCATTATTCAATCGTACGCACACGTATGTATCAAAAAATTATCGTAAAACCTATCTACATGTGGACGAGTAGCAAAAGCCAGAAATGGCTATCAAAAAAAAAAAAGCCGGCAGTTACAGCCGGTGATCCGCTCCTACAGTTAATTTGACATTTTTCAAAGTAGATATGTGAATTTTTCAAAACATTGGTGCTCTTTCCTTATTGCAACTTATGTCCTAGCACCAGAGTCGAATTCCACCACGTATTTTTACATTGTCTGAAGAAACCTAAGCCCCGTGGAAAGAGTCAGAACACCAGGAGCAATGGGAGGCTGCTCTGCACAGCTCAAAACCGGGGTTATGCTCTGGACTGTGAGCTCGGCCAGAAGGGTCACTGAAGCACAGCAGTGTCCGGCACCTAGAGCCACCCGAGGGTCCGTCGGGATCCTGCTTCCACTTCCCCTGCCATACCTCACCCCCCCCCCCCCCCTCATATGATTCTACCGTGGATCAGTAAAGTTGCTTACCTACCTACCTTCCAATATGTGCATGTCGTTCGGGGACCGGCAGCCGTTCGTTAGTTTCAAATAAAGACGCAATTTTTATTTGGAGAGGAATATCGCATCTATCTTGACTAAACGACTTGTAAACATGAAGCTGGACAGCGAGTTTGTTCGACAAATGATCCTTTCACAAACACCTACTCACGTTTAGGTGAGGTGTAGTGGGTAGAGCACTCGGTTGACAATTAGAAGGTTGCGAGTGCAAATTTTCTGCGTGGACGTTTCTTTTTAAAGTTGTTTTTTTTTCATGCGTCAATCACACATTTTACTCATATATTTATTTATGCCGAACAGGCACCAACGTTTTAAAGCTCTAAACCCGTTTTGCACTGTGTACCCAGCACCTCCCAGTAACATTCCGCTCCAGTGTCCCAGTATCCAACACGGTACTGGGCCACTGCGCCCATAGAAATGGGCACTAAACGTTGAAGGCTGGGCACTAGACGCTCGGCACTGGACGCTCGTACCCAATGACTGGGGGTATTGCTGCATGGTGCTCCACAGTGTACTTACCTATATAACTGAGATGACGTGAATTGAAATAAAGCTATGGCTTTATGGCGAAACAATCCAAAAAAGAGAGTTGTGAGCACCGCGATCAGCGCGAATAAATACCGCACGAAGCACCTTACGCAGACCTTTCACACAAAGCAGCTGCTTCTATTCTAATCCCGATTGATTGTCGTCTTTCAATAATTTTAGTCAGAACATGTACGTAAACTCTTCTCTAGTACTGACAATGTTGGCTCGATTGGGCACTGTTACAGAAAATTGATACTTTTCTTAGCAGTTCGGAGGAAGAACGTCTTTAGAGCTCCCAATCCTTGAGATAACAATCGTGGTATGGTGCACGGAGACATTAGGAACATTTGACTTGTACGCATACTTTTTAACGTGAACCCGCTACCGGAACACCAGATTGCGTTTACCGTGTTACTGGAACGCGTGTTTTTGAAAAGTTTCAGCTTACTATACGTAAAAGGTTACGTTCTACGTAAACTTTGACGATACCTTGAAATATCTTTACGATTGCGCGAACCAACCAATAAAAAGGTGAAAATATCTATGTATAAAGTATAATTGATTTTTATAGAACTGAATCATCAAAGCGGCAAAATAACATGGTACGTTTTTAGCGCGCGCAGTATGGTTGTATTCGTATAGAGGTGAAAAAATACCGAATTTCCAGACGATGTTGTGATCATTTTGTGACGATTCGTGCAACCGCATTTATTGACACGTGTTGTTGATTTGCGCTTAATCAGATAAAATGGTGACTTCCTGTAGAGCCATTCATTGAAGTATTGACATTACAGAGCACATCTTTACCACGTGCGTGCCTCTTCTAGCGACCACTTTAAGGCCATATTCAGGCACTAACCTACCTTTTCTAACAGCTTTAACATGATCGTCGAACGAAACTCGCATCTGCAAATTTGTAATGACATTTCACGAACATTCTAAATCGGTCATTCGTAGTGCCTAGTTTCGGCACTCAACTAGCGCAATGAAGAACACTGACATTTTTGAAGTTCACAAAAAGGCAGTATCATTGGTCTTGAATGCTTGGCGACCTCAAGCGCGATCGCTAAGCTGAGCTTCTTAAGCCAAATGAAGGGAGTGAACACTCATACCCACTATTTTTCTCAACTTAAATTTTACGAAATATATGATGGTCTCCATTCAAGAAAACGCTTATTCTTAGACACGATCGAAATAAAAGATATGTAGTCTACTAAAATGTTCGCACTGAGAAATATTTGTATTTAAGTTAAAATGCCATTTGGAGCACTGTAATTTTTCGTCAAGTTTGCAATTGGTCTTATTTTTTGCTATAATAATTAAATATGCCAAGCTTCCTATGACTGCTTGCAAGTGTGAATAGTAACAAGTCACACATCAAATAAAAAGTTGAAAGTAAGGAATGTGTGGTTGATTGAATTTTTTTAATTCATTGTTAACCTTCGTGTTCGTATGATTTAGGTTATCTTAACCTCCTAATTTATACTTGTTGCATTCCTCACGCACCTTACACTACCGGAGATTCTTGGGTGATAAAAGGCGGTGCCTGCCCACGCTTTTCTTAACCAAATACTTTAAAGCTTTGAAACTAAGAAATATTGTTGTTCTACGTAAGCAATTAGAGCCTCTGAAATAAGGAATTGAGAAGTGCTGTTTGCATTTTTACCGAGTGGTAACATATTTATGCTTACTACGTTCACCTAAACACCGTTCTCGGCATAACAAACAAGCAACCAGAGAGTCAGCAGAACTGACCAAGAACTCGTGGAACAGCTTGAATATAAAATTGTTTCATGTTTTTTTTAAACATTCGCCACCTAAGATAATTTTATATTGACAGCTGTGGCACAACGCACAAAAGCAAAATATATAAATGATGAAAAACTCAGCTCAAGCGACAACACTATGCAAAACAGAACCAGACTCAAACGTTTCGCTGTATGCGGCAGAAAATATGCCTTTGTAGGATACGACTACGGAAGGTTAGTAAAAGACAGTTGGTTAGTAGACTCTCAAGAGTAGAAAAACAACACTGTGGCTGTGTAGCCATTCTTACGAGCTGCTATGGTATCCTCTTGTAGTTGATTGGTAGAGTAACTCAAGCAATCGTTAAAGAAAGAAAGGAAAAGAAGCCAAGCGCACTGTAGGACGTTCAGTTGCGCACTTCTGTTCCAGGCCACCGCTGCTTTGTGTGCGCCACGAGCGAACATCTTCTTGAGTCATAATTTAGTGCTTTCAGCCATCTTTATGTTAGGCAACACTGTATTATCTCGAGGGTGCGAACCTCAATATCATCGGCCGCATTTTGATGGATACATCATGCCAGAAGACCATGTGCTCCGATTTAGGTGCAGGTTAAATAACCCCACGTGATCTAATCTCTAGCGCCCTGCTCAACAGCATATATTACAAACATTTTCATGTCTTTAGGACAAGAAACTTCATTATTACAATAAGTTTCAGCACTTTCTGTGCAGACAAAGAAACCTCTCAACTATTTAAAAAATCTCTCCATCTTTTTTTCTTTTTACCGAAATTTTATTTTAAATGTGCACTTGTCTTTGCTTCTTAAATCTCCCGTCTCAATCAATGAAATGTTACAAGAAATATATCGATAAGTTTCGCTACGTAACATACAGCAAAGACGTCGCGTTGCTTTGGACAAAAACTGTGTAACAAAAACCTGCATTTACGAACCTATTTATTATTTATTCATTTATTTTAGCTGCAGACAACTACAATTGCATTAATTTGTATATTCTAGTGTAATTTAGATAACATCCTTAATATAGTGATTACTTCCACAGCATTAAGGTAACTTTCGACAGCGCCATAGAATTTGAAAATATATAGTCATATCGAAATGACTACAGCTATGCGCTCGCTTCAGAGTTCATTTATAAGGACCGAGTTGCCCGCCCTAGGAAGCGTGATTAGCAAAGGGCACCTTTTTGTAGCTTTTGTCATAAAGAGCATTAATTTATTCGCAAGTTTTTATATAAAGGCGAGGAACGTCTCGCAGCCGGTCTTTAGTTTCGTATACCGTAGCCTTCATCTATGAAACCGCTAGGTCTCATCGTCTTTTGCATTGGCTGTTTTTACAATGCTCAAGTGACTACGTCAAGTAAGTTAATTTTATAGCAATGCATTTTACCAATTAAGACTTCTGTCATTACTATTCACTTAGCATATGCATTGGGGAATCTGAACGCAGCAGCAACTCAGCATTGCCATGGAGGTGTGGACAGTGCAAGTGAAAGTTGCAAAGAGAACTGCTTTTGTACATGATGAAGCAATGAATGTCACTCGTAGTACAGTGTTGCACCATAGGATACTTCTTTATTCGTACCTTACATATTCCATAGCCTTTATTTTTCTTAAAGAAAAAAAACAGCGCTTACAAAGTTTGAATGGCTAATTCGTCCCAACGAAAGTGTAAATCCCTGGTCTCAGAGGATGCAATATAGCTTGTTTCGAAGATAAGCTTTGCGGAAACACAGTGAAGCTATTCTGTCATTCAGGTATTTTAGGGGATATGGTGTGGTTTATTATCAGGTTTTACAGCGTTGCAGACAGGGATACTAACAGAAGCAGGACAAACAACGAAACTGAACCTGTTTTACAATAGGCGGCGTTTTGGCAGCACTTCTGTACCAATCCTTTTTGATTGTGTTTTTTGAATGTCGTATGAACTTCTCTGACTATTTTGTTTCGTACAATAGTGGTCACACATAATTCTTTAGTAATTGCTGTGCAATTTTTAAGAAAAAAATGTATTTAAAAGTGTAGGAAGACGCTGGCTTAACACATCAAAAAGAATGTTAGAACAATGAGAAAATGCTTTATTCAGCGCAGCTTAAGTTATCGCATCTTCACAATGACATGCACATACAAAAACCTATATTGCACAATGTATGTACAGATAAAAGTAGGCGTATTCTATTTTTGCCAAAAAACTTTGTTTTGGTATCCCATACCCAGGGGCTCGAAACCAGTCTCAGTAATGCGACATAAAGTTTTAGTTAGTCAAAAAAAAACTTTTCAGGTCTCCACTCAGCCACCTTCCTTTTTGCTAATCCAGGCAATGGGTTTTGAATGAGGTCGTTCAAAATAACTGCTGTACCTGCTAGTCGCTGATTTTGTTGGTTTAAAATAACTAATACCCGATTACCAAACGCATGCTTGAAGTTTTCTTGCTTGTATTTTGTTTAAAAACTGAAAATATGGTGCATTGCTCAAGACAGCTTTAGCCTCACATTTTTTGCTGGGCAACGCTAATATCGAGGATGTCAGAAATTTGTCAGGGTGTGGCTGCAGAATAATGTAACATGCGTGCTTTTAATCAGTTCAAATCGCTCAGAATCATACGCAAGCACGTGCTGTAGCTTCGTCTGTAAAAAAAAACAAAAATGCGGACTTAATTATTTTTGTGACGTTGAGGCTGCGGAACCACCACTGACTAAATGAACGTTCACGAGAAACCTGCTCAGTAGACGAAAATGTAGGTTTGGAATCGTTGTAGTTTTTATGTGCTAAATAAACTCTCTCGTATTCACGAGAACTAAGACCATCTGCGATATTAAGCACATAACTGCCGTTTTGCCGACGGCATGAGCGACTTTTCTCTCCTTCTCTCTCACTCTAACCTTTATTCGTCTTTCTCCCTCCCATGTGCAAGGTAACCTACCAGGCTCAGCCATGGTTAACCTCCCTGCCATTCTTTCATCTTTATTCTTACTCACTCTCTCAGATTGAAAAAAAAACAGACGAAAGGCTGTTTCGAAGTGCGCATACGTGTTTCCACTGATCCTAGCATTGGTTCTGGCAAAAGCAATTATCCCAAAAAGTTCATCTACATGCACACATCGGCTGGTAACTAGAGCACTGCCAAGGCAGTCGACGGTGCACTGATGGATGTGAAACTGGTGCACTGTTGCGATTTCCCCGCTTCCGAAGAGTACTGAGCTGTTTATTTTCAATGATTTATTTATACTCTTTTTTTCATTTTCTTGCAAGCTGAACCCTGCGTTTTACGGTGATTGACTTCACGGTGTTTCACAAGAGTGGCTGCCGTTCGCGGATCCCACTTGATAGAAGATTTGCGATGTCAACAATTTCAATCACGTCATTGCACCAGGGACACCAATGTTTGCTGACAAAACCACCTTTGAAACTGAGCAGCAGAAGGGCGTCATCTAGAAGCCTTTATTTGACGACGTATAGGATTCATTTCAGCAGGCTGCTTTTGTGTTCATGAAGAACTACTTCACAAGAAGGCCTTCTCGGTCATGAGTTTCTGCTACCCGCTGGTCGTTCCGGATGTGCTACGTTTCTCTGTTCTGCGTGCCATATACAACGACGCAGTTTTGGGTCACCTAGGAATGACGCCAACACTTCATCCTACCCACGAGAGCTTTTACTGGCTTCGCACGCGCCAGTCATTTGATAAGTATGTGACCAGTTGTACCCAATGCCAGACCATTCATCCGTCACGACAGCTGTGGCTGGCCTCCTACGCCAGTTACGCCTCCTAGGACTCTGAGCATGTTGGCGGAAACATCGGGGCTCTACAACGACCGAGGTGAATCATGCGGCTAGCTGAAGCCTTTTAGTCAGTGGCATGATGCAAAACGAGCGGTGCGCATCGTCGGCGAGGCGGAAAAAACTACGCCATATGTATGCCAGACTGAAAAAGGGAGAAGAGCGGAGGTTGAAAGATCTCTCGGCCTCTTGGTCCTGTGTAGTATTGATGTCGAAGTAGTTCATAAACCCCAAACGCCTTCCGTTGGTGTAACAATATTTCAGTATGCTGAGGCTGCGAAACGGTGTGTACAACCACAATTTTTGGCTGTATACACCCACAGAATGTGCTGTATGTAAGAAACAGAGCATCAGACTTGAACTTAGTGGCTCACACTGACGTTTATTTGCTTCCGCGTGAGCCCACAACGTCAAAGATGATTTATTGCTCCATATTTGAGCGGTATACCACTCACTTTCTGTGCTGACGTGAAACTTCCTGTCTTCTCGAAGAAAAAGCGCTGTACATTCGATTTTACACGCCACGCAGTGGTTACACGTTGGTGCGGTCAGGTGCCTTTGGTGCTGGTGTCTTCAAAACTCTTCCCAAAGGGTTCATGATTCTGTTTCCTCGACACGGTCTGGAAGGCTCCGCGGCGGCCTTTTGCTTTTCCAGCGCAATTTTGATTTTCCGAATGCTTTTCGCCACTTAATTTATATTGAATGGTATAGGTTATAACGATGGTTTCGAGGACCATGCACGACGACACGTTGAAAAATGGAACGGGTTCGGCTGCTGAGTTCCTGGCAAACTTCAGTTTATTAATACGCTGACACTCATTTACAAACAAAAGCTGTGGAAGCCGCTAAACTGATCACGCAGCAAGCACTGGGCTAGATACAAGCTGGTGTTACCTGCCAAGCTCTATTACACTGTACACACCGACACCCAATTATCAATGAAATATTCAATCTCTGGTCAGAGTCGGTGCGAAGCACGACCTCTGTCCACTCTTCCCTACGTACTTCTTGAGTACTGAGCTCTTCTCCTATTCTTTCTCACAGAGACGCCTCTCTTCCTCAACGTTCTCATACATTGCTGCCCTTATCCTGCGGATAATAAGCTACAGAAGGAAATAAAACAGTCATTTAGTCGAGGTGCACTTCATTTATAGTGCCGCGGAACCGACAAGCCTCACTAGACAGCCCGTCGGTTCACTCGAGATTGTCTGTGACAAGGCCACCGTCGGCCCACTATTAATCTACAGGTCACCAAGTCCTTCTGATGGAGTGGCAAAGCGATGAGCACGACTTGTTTGTCCGTCTGATTCTGCATGAGAATGCTACTGCCTCGTGGGTGACTCACCAGTGAATGGTGCGGTGAACAAAAGGCATTGAGGTTAGGCGACAAAACCGCGTGCAGAGGCGAACTGCTTAGTCACTCGTCTGAGCAGTCGTTTTTTATATTGTTCTCTTTTTGTCAGGTGGGATCTACTGACAAGCAATTGTTTACTTGCCCCGAATATAACTGTTGTTATGAAGACCGTAGGCTTTCTTTTTTTCTGCCAGCTGGACGACATCAGTCGCTGTGTCAACAGGCATCTCAGAACACACTTCTTAGGCTGCTTTAGTTGTGGGCGTTTTTTTTTCACTGAAACAATTTACTGGTGCCTTCGTGTTTAATTGAGCGTACCGTTCGGGTGAGGTCGTTCTGTAGATTTAGATGCGGTGCCAATAGTTTCTACTAAAGATCAGGTTTGTTAAGAAAGCTGAGCACCCTGGTCCCGTCACCTCTAGATGGCCGCACAACATTGCGTGCACAAGCAATCGCATATTTTCGCTGCCTCAGACAGTTGCTTTTGACGACTCTCCAAGCTAGAGGCGAGGCTCCTTAAAGCGGCACCCGTTCGTCCTTCGTAGTCGTAGTCGTAGTCGTGGTGTGTAACCAGTGTTACATTTTGACCTGCAAGGTGGTGCCGGTGGGAGATCTCTCCTGTGCTTTGTTGAACAATAGAAAGTTCGCGGCTTGCGCGTTAACTAAAAGCTGAATGCTCCTTTATCTCATTTCCAATTAGCAGCCATTGGCATGTACAATAAGCTGTATCTTACAAGAAAGGGATGCTACGTTAAACTCGCTGGGTATAACCTCTTTAGTTTTAGAAAGCTTTAGCGAGCGTTGAGCCGCAGTGCCAAGGCTACGATGAACAGAGAGAGAGAGAGAGAGAGAGAGATAAAGATGCAAATAAAGGCAGGGAGGGTAACCAGATGCACATCCGGTTTGCTACCCTGCACTGGGGAAGGGATAAAGGGGAGAAAAGAGGTTGCAGAAAGATGAGAAGGTACACACAATCACGAGCACACTCGGGGAGCACACACAGTCTACAGGCGGTCGCTCAGGTTTGTTGACTTTAGGTAAAGTAGCAGTGCTTTAGTTGCTTTCTGCGCAACTGAGACAGATGCCCAAGGTCCTAGTATCTTCTGCACACAAAATGGTCCGGGGTCAAGTCGATTCAAAACCATCTGGAGCTGACATCACTGTGTGTCGCGTAGCAAGCGCAGCTGCACAGGACGTGTTCGATGGTCTCTTCAGTCCGCAGTACTCGCATGTAGGAGTGTCTGCCATCCAATGCGAAAGGAGTACACCTTTGTAAATGCAAACACCCAACCAAAGGCAGCATAACAGTGTCGCATCGGAGCGGGAAACTGTGATGGTAGCTTTATCTTGAGCGAAGGATCCAGTTCATAAAATTGACACCTTCGGAAGCTGTTAGATGACCAGAAAGTGCATGTGAGATCTCGAGCCAGCAGGTAAAGTTGTCTTGCTGCATCATTCCTTGATAGAGGAATTGGGACTACACGGGTTTTTCATGGGCTGAGCGGGCTGCATCATCGGCTAATTGATTTCTGGTATACCGATATGTCCAGGCAGCCATTGAATTACAATGAACAAGTATATATCATGAATCGAGGTGGTTAAAGGTGGGTAGTAGATACGAAGTGCCAGCCGTAAAAAAGTAAAAGCCGAATTCTCCTGTCTCTCGTTTCCCATTAGCAGCCATTGGCATGTAAATTGAGCAGGAAAAGGTTGCTACGTTATACTCGCCGGGTAACCTCCTTGGTTATAGAAAGGTATAGCGAGCGTTGGGCCGCAGTGCCATGAATACAGTGAACTAGTATATCACATGAACACGAGGTGGTTAAAGGGGGGAATAGACCCGAAGCGCAAGCCGTAAGAAAGTGTGCGTGTGCCACCTCTCGTTTAGTCCTTGGGATGTCCACTGGATGACAGTGCTTCTATATGAGGAATATATGATGAAAAGAGGCGAGATCGTGGTACTTGGAGTGTTGAGTAGATGGACGAACGAACACCCAGACATATGCATGGATGGACGCATGAACGGACGCAGGGGCGGATGCATGACAAACGCAGGGATGGACGGAAGCAAGAACGAATGGACGGATGAATGCTCAGCCCCATCTCCATCATTTGCTCCGTGATATGGTGCCACTTTTTCTGTTACTAACACAGCCAGGCAATATTCGTTACTCAACTGCTGCCTCTTGAGAAGCAGAAAGTAAATGGGTCGGAGCTTTTACTCGAACGCTAGCAGCTGCTTGCGCACCTCACAAAGCTCCTTAGACTATCTACTTGTAAGGTCTGGCGTCGCAGGCTAAGGGGGGTGAGTCTTCTTTGTCGCAAAAGGCCGCCTTCCCAAAGAGCCGATTCTCAGGAGACGATAATCTCGGCGTAAGGACGCCCATTCTGGCAAGAATACGGTGGTCAGTCGCCGCTTTTGACAACGAGCTAGGTGGTCCCTGGCCAGTAAATTGCCGGTGGGCGTCGTGAGGACAGCCAGTGTATCGGCACCCGTCCATCAGGATTGGAGTCGCGGACGGCTGTCACGCTGGACAGCGTAGTTATCTCGCAGTAATGACAGGGGCCCGCAGCAGAACGGCGCCACCATTGTGTGCATTCGCACAGTTCACGGAAAGTAGTGTGCAGACCGGTCCTTTCGTCTCTCTCTCACCGACCAAAAGGTCGAGTGCTTGAATAAGGAGCGAGGGAGAGGACGGCAACAAATGTGTTATTCTGTCTAAGAAAAGGACTGAATTTTTAACCAAGGTCGTAGGAGAATTGGGAGGGGCAACCTATGGGTTAAAACCTGGCTCCAGTTTCTTCACGGTCGTTTGGTCGCAGCAAAAAGTGCTCTGCACTATCGGCTCTGCCGAGGCAACACACGATGGTTCCAACGGTGAGAGTCTTGTAAATTTGTACATAAGTTCCTTTACAAAGGCGCTGGTCTCCGTCCTTCACAAGCAGCAGCAGCCACGGCAAGACAAGACGGACACCAAGCAACCAACCTTCCACTCTCTTCATAGCAACAACCGCTACGCAGCTGAGAGACCTTTGCTCAAGAGAACAGAGGGAGAGGATACAAGGTTGAGTTGTACTGGTGCAGTCGACAGGATCGAGACAACGACGACAAGGAACGCTCTGCGTACCAAAAAGTTCGTCGTGTTGCGTAGGACAAGATTGCGAAAGCCAAGACATCGGCTGTTCAACGAAGAAGCAAGCTGCTGAGCCGGGGGGGGGGGGGGGCTGTGGTGCAGCAGCCATTCACCTAGGAAGTCAGCGGTAAAGGAACGGTCATCCTAAATTAGTCTGCTGACAACCCTGACGACATCGGCCGATGGTGAGCGTCTGACGGCGGGCAAGGTGAGAGGGCAGCAAGCAGCGGTTCTCAAGAAGTGAGTCTCTGGTGTTTGTGCATCTCAGGCTGCTGCTACTTTTCTGAGTTTTAGGGCGTCATGGACACGAGGATTGCCACTTAAACCTGGACAGGCGAGCGCAGGCCATGAGTCGTGATTTGAGAGACGAGAGCGATGCGGCAAACCCGGGAGAGGGTAGTGCATGGGAGAGCCAGAGAGAGGACCGTTTCGAAGATCTCACGCCAGAGCGTAGACTGCAGGAGTGCGGTTGGGATGGAGGGACTGTCGCAGATGATGGCGGAAGCTCTCGGTGGAGTGAACCTGAGTTTGGCAGGCGGGATCTGTGTAGCTAACTGAGACACTACTTGAAAGTTCTCGCAGAGGTATTACCCAAATTTCCAACAGAGGCTGAAGCACCGGTGTTGTTTGAGTCCGTGAAGAGCACCCTAGAAGCGTACGAGGTACCAGGAGAGTTTCGGGGATGGTTGGTTTTCCTGTTTGTAGCGGAAGAAAGTCCAAATTTCGTCCACGCCACTGAATCCAACGGAGCATAAAAATTACCAGGTAATCAAGCAAACGGTGCTGGACGAACTCGAACTTTCGGCAGGGGATTATCTAAGAAGATTCTTGGGTTCAGGAAAGGTGCGAACGAAGGGTGGAGACTTTTTTCGATATGTTTAGAGAGCTAACTCCACTATTACCTTGAGGCAAGAGGGGGGTGTCAACATTCGAGGGCCTGGTCAAGGTTTTGGTTGCCGACCAATTAAAGAAAAATGTGTCGGAGGATGCAGTGTGGTATGTGACAATCCATGAAGGCAGAAAGTGGATGAGCGCCCCAGAGATATCCGCGTTGCTGCGAACATTTGAGGAAGCGCAGGGTGAGAAAGTGATGCGAGACAGGCGAATCAAAAGCCAGCGGAATTTCAAGGCGTGAGCAAGGCTAGAGCTCCGAATGACAAGCGAGAGCCGCAGTGCCGGAGAAAGCCTAGGCGCAGAAGGAATGAAGTCCAAAGCATGATACAGTTGCGGTAGCGCAGGGCACAAAAATAGAATTGCCCTCAGCACCAAAAACAGCCGACGAAGGGTGTTGGGACTTCGGGTCCTGCCGGTCTCGTTGTCGGTAGCTGGCCCCGTCGCAGGATCCATCGTCCAACAATTCAGCGAGAAGAAGCGCCCGAACGAACAACAGAGATTATTTACATGTGGAGAAGTGGTCAACTGACCCAAAGAGAAAGAGTGAGTGTGATACAAAACGTCTTCGGCATTTTATAGCGCCGCGCCGTTGACACTGGGCGCCCCGTCCGCATGTCAGCCATACGGTGTCTCCGGCACCCGGCCACGAGAGAGGGGGAAACACACCTCACAACACATGGATTAGCCCACCTAACACCAGGTCCATATATGGTCACGGCTCCCTAAAATGTTACCAAACATGGTCACGAACGACTACAGCAGGAACCC
>NW_023607706.1:0-38035 GCF_013339725.1 Rhipicephalus microplus
CGACAGGTTGTCACTCTCGCTAGTTGCGGGCCCTCTCCCAATTAAAAAGATGTGCGGTCGAAATATTTTTGGGGCGGAGTTTCCCATCAATTAAACGCGCATGATTGGACCCAGGTAGAGGTCTCTTGTCCCCAAGGAAGAGAGCGAGGAGACATGAGAGGGATTTAAGCGCAGGATTTTGCCCTGCTAGGCAGACTAGTCGCTGACCAAGATGGTGTAGAAACAGATCAACAAGCATCTCTTCTAGAAGTTTTTAGTGTGGCTCTGTATCGGCTGGCCACCTAAACTTAGCCGTTCGTCTAGCTGTGACGCGATATTAACGTCTGCAACGTAGACATCGGGACTTCACTTCGAGTTAGCTCAACCTGCTCGAAGTCACCTGCAAGCACTAGCCTCCCGGAGCCACCAGCGTTGCAACACCGCCGACATCGCAGTCGTGCCAGAACTCTCTTCGACTTCTCGCATCCGATCGTCGGGGACACAACGCTGCCGGTCATCACACGTATGCCTTCACCTGTTTATATCTTCGAACTTTCTACTCCGTATTTCTATTGCTGTTAGTTTGTGTAGTTTGTGATAGTTCTCTCGCGTAAGCTGATTTATTGTTCTGTTATATATTTCTTTAGTTGTATCAAGTGTCGATGTATTTTGTTAGTTGTACTGAAGTGTTGCATTAAGATCCTGTGTGCTGCAATATCACTAGAGTAAAGTTTGTTTTGTTTTCCCACGTCTCTGATCTCTTCACTGTCTCTGCTTGCGTACGGAACGAACCAACCTGCTGTCATTCCCGTCGCCGACTTCGCGCTGGCGACGCTAGAGTGGCAGCTTGTAAAAAACTGGCGTCCGCGACAGGACGTTCCGTACAAGAGTAAGACAGTGAGGGGTGAACGAGAACCGTGCGGACAGCGTGGTGATAGAGCCGCAGAGTTGAAGCAGTTGCATCCTGCAATGATTGCGCTGTTTTTATAGTGGCATTATAGTGACCGTTGCAGTATGGAGTGTAGGAATTTTGATAAGTGGATCGCGTACGGTAAACAGTTAGGCCTTGAGGGCGCCGAACTGAGACAATGGGTTATGGAGCAGCAGGAACAGGCGCAGGCGTTAGCCAGAGAAGAGCGGGCACTGGCCCGCGAGGAAAAAGAAAGTGAGAGAGAACGCAAAGAAAGGGAGAGAGAACGCAAAGAAAGGGCGAAAGAACGAGAAGCGGCAAGGGAAGCGGCAAGGAAAGCCGGAGAACGAGAAGTGCAGTTACTGCAATTAAAGATTCGCCTCATCGAGGGTAGCAGGGTTAGCCGATCCAGCAGTGAGCACGGCGATGCCGGCGAGAAACTGTCATTTGAGCGGGACACATGGTGTCAAGGGCCACTCACGGTTCTGCCTTGCGAGGCAAATGAAGCTGTTGCGCGACGCAGTCAGCAGAACGCGAACAACGAGGTAGTTAAGGCAGAGATGTTCCGGACGTTCGGAACTTCGGTCTCGATAAAAGAAGAGCAGCTCAGACAAGAGTCTGAAAGAAAGCGCGAAACAGAAAGACAGCAGTCTGAAAGCGAGGCGCATCGGAAAGCGCTGGACGTTAAAGTGTGGCAGGAAACGCCAGAACCAGAAATCGCGCTAGAAAAGGGCCCGCATATTCTCGAATGCCTCCATATAAATGATGTTGAGAACAAGGCCTTGGCCGGTCTCGAGGTAGAGACAGTATCAAAAAACGGTCCTAGCGAGGATCAGGTGTGTGCCAGCAGCCCTAATGGACTCAGTAAGAAGCTGGAAACCATCCTCATGCCTCGAGAGGACGTCTCGAGATCGTCACATGCAGATAGGGTTAGCACAGTGGCTAAACACAGCGAGAACGCGACGCTTCAGGAATGCAGCGATGCCATCGGAGAGGGCCCAGTTAATGGTTTCATCAGCATTGACAAAGATAATTTGGCCCAACAGTCCGTCATGACGAAGAGTTCGAAAAGCGCTAGCGGGAGGGAAGACCTAGCACTAGCTCAAACGAGCTTCCCGACTTCTGAGGTCACGACACGACATGATGATGGCATCGAGAGAAAATAGGCAAGCAAACATCGCCGAAAAACTAAGAAGCGAAAGCGTTTGGCTCTGCCTAAGCCTAGGACTAGTTCCACCCCGTCGCCAGAAAGACGAAGGGGTAGGCATTCAATCAGTTTTAGGAAACGTCAATGGTGGCGTTCAGCCTGGCACAAGGGGCGAGCCAGCTTTGGAGGAGGAAAGGGAGGTGCATCACCCAAACGAAAGGCGCGTTTTAGTTCGACAACTTCAGGAAGGCGACCTTGTCCAAAGGGCCAACGTCGAAAGATCATAAAAGCTAAAAACCGCGTCGGGGCGAACACAAAGGGACAGTGGCCCCAGTTTTCCCCCTGTTTCTGGCGTCCCTTTCAAATTCCTGAGGGGAACAGGCCCAAGTGTAAAATGAGGTATGACGGCAGTGCACTGCTTAGAGTTTGTGCATTTTGTAGCTTCTTGCGTGCTCGAAAACTGCCCGCACCACGACCCCATAGGGTGCGATTCAAAAGAATCTAGTTGAGAAAGGGGGAACGGTCAGTTCGAGTAACTTTTGCACAGGCGTGTTAAATACTGTTACGCAGGGTACGTCAAGATGCGGATTCAAGTCTTTTAAATTTTGTAAGTTACGTGATGCGGTGTAAATTTTTCAAAAGGAAAACCGCCGAACCAAAGACTGAGAGTTAGCGTCGAATTAGTTTAATCATTAGTGCGAAAATTTGCATAAGGTAAAACCCGAGAAAATGTGTCATTTTTCGAGTTGCTTCAAAGGTTTAGTGTGGCATCGTATGCCTCCACTGCCATGGGGATGTGGCATGAATGAGCATTTGAGGAAGATGTTAACATAAACCGAGCGATTTCGTAAATTGATTAAGATTGGCGTGACACGGTACAGTTGTCGTTGCGCGCATTGAGCCGGATATAGTTCTTGAGGTCTATGAGCATGTTGTTTTTTTTTTCCTTTGGTCGGTTGTTTTCCGTTTGTATGTACGTATTTCATTGTATAAGAAGTGTATTTTGAGTTATTTTCTTGTTGCTTGGTGCATTGGTTGTTTTTACTTGCTGTAATGCACATTGAAGGATTGCACTACAGTTGAGGAGCGCACCTGTTCCGTTTTATTTTGTAGTATACATTCGTGCAGTGTATTCTGTATTGATGGCTACCGTACACGGCTATTTCCTCTTCTTGTTTGTATGGCGCATTGGTATTGTTGCGTGTAAATGAAGCTGGTACTCTAACCATTGTTTGTTTTTCCTTTTGTTGTTACTTTGATGCACTCTGCCTACTTATGTTGTGTATGAGAAAGACAGTCCTCATGTCTCCCTTGTTGGTGGTGTTTTGTTCCTTGTCGTCGAAACAATTCCCCTCCGTGCGAACAAATGTTATGAATAACATTCTGAAAGTGGGGGGCAATGTCACGGACGGCTATTTTCGGCGACACCGCGTCACGGCAATTAACGGGCGCCGTACTCTCCGACTGACCGTGAGAAACGGCAGCACATGAAAGGGAACCGATAAGTGCAAAATGGGGGTGCTCTCCTTAGAACGTCGCCGCCGACAGTTAATCCTTTTGTAACCGTGGCGACGCCTGCAAGGTCGTAGAAGGCCGCGGTATACCCCGTACAAGGATTAGACTACAAGACGCCCGGCTGAGAGCTAAGTGGTTGACCGTTCCCACGGAGAAAAGCGTGGGAAACGCTCTGGTGGCCAAGCCGTATGACAACAACCCGACAGGTTGTCACTCTCGCTAGTTGCGGGCCCTCTCCCAATTAAAAAGGGGTGGGGTCGAAGTATTTTTGGGGCGGAGTTTCCCATCAATTAAACGCGCATGATTGGACCCAGGTAGAGGTCTCTTGTCCCCAAGGAAGAGAGCGAGGAGACATGAGAGGGATTTAAGCGCAGGATTTTGCCCTGTTAGGCAGACTAGTCGCTGACCAAGATGGTGTAGAAACAGATCAACAAGCATCTCTTCTAGAAGTTTTTAGTGTGGCTCTGTATCGGCTGGCCACCTAAACTTAGCCGTTCGTCTAGCTGTGACGCGACATTAACGTCTGCAACGTAGACATCGGGACTTCGCTTCGAGTTAGCTCAACCTGCTCGAAGTCACCTGCAAGCACTAGCCTCCCGGAGCCACCAGCGTTGCAACACCGCCGACATCGCAGTCGTGCCAGAACTCTCTTCGACTTCTCGCATCCGATCGTCGGGGACACAACGCTGCCGGTCATCACACGTATGCCTTCACCTGTTTATATCTTCGAACTTTCTACTCCGTATTTCTATTGCTGTTAGTTTGTGCAGTTTGTGATAGTTCTCTCGCGTAAGGTGATTTATTGTTCTGTTATATATTTCTTTAGTTGTATCAAGTGTCGATGTATTTTGTTAGTTGTACTGAAGTGTTGTATTAAGATCCTGTGTGCTGCAATATCACTAGAGTAAAGTTTGTTTTGTTTTCCCACGTCTCTGATCTCTTCACTGTCTCTGCTTGCGTACGGAACGAACCAACCTGCTGTCATTCCCGTCGCCGACTTCGCGCTGGCGACGCTAGAGTGGCAGCTTGTAACAATGCCGAAAGAGATGCCAAGCACCCGCCCTACCCATCTGCTTCTCCAAGCCATTCCACATGTCTTCCCACTGCGTCATGCATACTTAGAACGCGTGTTCCTCGATCTGTCTAACTGTGCCATGCGTTTTCGCAATGCCCGGTTGTGTCTTTGGCGTTTCCACCTTTTAAGTAGGGCTTGCTTTGCTTCCCACATATGTAACAGCCGGCTGTCGATTACTTCAAGCTTTACCTCGGGAGGAATGTCACACGTGTCTGCATCTACGTCTCTATTGAGCGTCGCAGTCAATTCGTCTATATTCGTGATCGGCTCGTCGCCGCGCCCTCCTTCTTCTCGTTTCTTCCGGAATGCGTCCCATTTTACTTGTTTAAGTTTACGGCCGTTGCCTTTAAAATATGCTCCACGATCACCCGGACCCGTGTCAATTATAATCTCTATAAGCGAGTGGTCATTCCCCAAGTCATCTTGCATGTTTTGCCAAGACGCTGCGGTTACATTCGATACGAACGCAAGGTCTGGCAGCGCGTCTGCACTCACGCTATTGCCCCTGCGTGTTGGATCGGCGGTGTTCGCGATGAGTTCAAGCCGTAGGTCTTGCGAGTCTTCCCAAAGATGTTTGCCTTTAGGCTTTTCACGCGTGTATCCCCAGGCTCCGTGCAGCGCATTAAAATCACCCGCGAATAGCAGAGGTCCTCCGTTGGCGGCCGTGCTAGCCATCCGGAGCAGCTCCCCAAATCGGTGCTGCAACGTGGGTTTGCTGTATACGTTAATGACAAACAGTTCTCGCCCACGCCTAGGAATTAATTCTACGAAAACGTGTGGTATATTTGCCCACTCAAGTTCACGCTGCACCACTGTGATGTTACGTCTAACAAGCACGGCGACGACTGGTGCTGGAGGCGGCGAGCGCGACGGTGGCGACCGCAGGCGCACCAACGACGTGAGCGGAACGCCCCGCCGCCGGCGTCCCGCGGCCACCCCCGGCGACCCGCCATGTGCCGAGCGGGATGTCACCCGTTGTTTTCTCTGTCTGCTGTCAGTAGCTGCCGCATTTATGGCTTTGTAACCAGCAAGTTTTGCCGGATAGTTTGTCTCCTGTAAAATGATAACATCAGGTTTCGATGCGCGGCCGCGAATATATTGCTCTAGATTGCCCCGCTTCCTCCTATAACCACGGCAGGTCCACTGCCACATCTTATACTGTTGTTGGCTAGTGTTAGTGCGATTATGTGCGTGTCTAGCCATGGTGACAGTCACATTTACTTTAACCCATCACCGTCAAGCCGACTTGGGTTCGGCTGAATTGGTGTCTCTGCGTCTGTCAGCGTGTTTTGTTGTTGTTGACTTGGTTGCTGTCTAGCGTACGGCTTGTTTATCGTTCTAATCGGTCTCCCCCCCGCTAGCGGCAGTCGGGCTTCTATGTTTTCTATGCGCGGTGAGCATTTGAGCCATTTGCTCAGACAGTTTAGTTATCGCACCGTTTTACATGTCATTCATCTGCGCCACATGGTTCGCAAAACGCTCATCGAGGCTGTTTTCTATAATATCGATGCGATTTTGTAGTTGCCCATAACGTTCACTTTGCCAGGGGGTTCGGGTCTCGCAGGATCCAGTGCAATTCTTTTCGCGGTACACGCGTGGTGGTCGCTGCCGTCTGCCTCTTCCCCCGAACCACTCTCACCGTTCGTGTCCATCTCCGCCGCCTCAGGTCGCGTGGAAGTCGAGGACCTAAGCGACGAAGGTGGCAGCGGCGTCACCTGTTGCTGCGAAGGTTGCGATTGTGGAGCCTCGCCTTTTAACCTAGAATTTTCCGCTTTGACGATAGCGTGTTCACGTTTAAGCTCAGAAATTATCGATTGTAACGGTCCTAGGCGTTGTTCTAGCGCTCGCTCTATTGCTTGCTCCAGCTCGCTCCCACCACCGCCACCGACGGCGGGATTAAGAGAACGACCCGTGGAAGCGACGCCACCGGCGGAAAAAGCAGCGACATCCGCCCATATCACCTGTTGCCTAGAGCTCATGTGCCCTTGTTGCGGCTGCTGCCGCGTCCGGTGCTGCAGACTTTGTGTGCCTTGGTAAAAGGCTGCGGTGCCTGGATCGGCACCACCACGCGTCTTCGACGTGCTTCTCAGCGTTGGAGTCCGGCTGCGAGAACGGGACCGGCATTTCCCCCTGCCGCCTCTCGCGTCTCGGCTAGTCGAACGTTTCGTTGTGCTGGCGTTGCATGAATTATTGTCAAACGATGGATAATGACCGCAGTGACCTGCGTTGCTTCCTGTGCCGATGCTGCTGTTGTATCTGCTGCCGTACACCTCGGCCGCTTCCTCTCCTTCTCGTCGTCTTCGCTCTAGTTGGCGACGCTTGAATATGTACGGAGTCTTGTATCTCGCTTTGCAGCTGCGGTCTCCTGTGAGGTGGCCTTTGCCGCACAGTTAACACCGCGGCTCACAACGATGGTCAGACGGTGGGTTCTTGCTGCCACAGCCCCGGCATATCTTGTCCTGCGGGTTGGGGCACACGTCAGAGCGATCTCCCAGCCTGCCACACTCATAGCACACGTCGATGTGCTTCCTGTACAGGGAGCATCTGACAAGCATAGGTCCATAGTAAACGTGTCTGGGTACGTGGAAGCCGTGAAACAATATAATTATGTTGTCCGTGGTGCCCATGCGCCTAGCGTGCAGCAATCCGGGGTTGCGTTGCGTCACTAAGTTATTAACAATGTCCGCCGGGCTCTCATCCTTGGAAATGTTCTTAATCAGGCCTTTTGAAGTGTTTTCCGGGGCGGCTTGGTAAGCATTAGCAGCGAACTCTTTGCCACCGATGCAAAGCTTGCTGACGGTGTGCTGAGTACAACGACGTTTTGCATCACATTGAGGCAGATGCTATCTTCTCTAGCTGCTTCTCTGCCAATAACCGCCGCGTTACGTAGGCAGCAAGAAAGGCGATTCATTCCATATTCGGCCCCTTTGAAGCCATCTCTAGGGCGTACAATGATCTTGAAATCATCGGGTGGTAGCTCTGGCATTCGACTCGCCTTAGCGAGGCGCCGCAATTGACGGGCACACTTTTTCTTGTAATACGCAGCCGTGGCCGCAGCTGGGGCTATTCCTGTAGTCGATGCGGCAACCGTCGCTCGCTGCGTCTTCACCTGCTGCTTTTGTGCCGACTTGGACGCGCCATCGGCCTGTTTTGTTTTCCGGACGCTGCACCATCCTGCTTCTTCGCCGAAATCTTCCGGCCGAAACTCTTCTCCATCTACCACGACGACATCCATTTATCTTTTGGAAAGGCCTGGTGCGTTTTTGTCGGAAATCTGGAGCTCCGAGGAGGTCCGGTGACACTTCAGGCTGGCTAGCCCTACCGCCGCAGCGGCCGAACTATGGCACAGTACGTAGAGACGCTGGACTTGGCGTTTGTGCCAGCGTAGAGGAGGAAAAGGCTCCGATAAGCGGCCAAAAAACTCCCAAGCATTTCCCCGAGGGTGAACATGGTTAAGTACGAATGCACGGGGTGATGCTATGAGGGTTATTTATTAATTCGCTCTATTATATTTATTGATCATACTATGGTGCCTTTATGGTGTAATGGTTCCTGGGAATCGCAATTTGATCACATGGGGGAGTTTACGTTAACTCACTGGCGAATGCCAACGGATTTTAACTTTACTCCCTCTCATAGCATGCGAGCCCCGGACGAGCAAAGTCCAAGGCTCGCACCCTCTCCCGCGCGGCACGTTTACTGGCTCGAACGGCTTCGGGAACGTCCACTCGCCATTGACGATTGCGAGCGGCGTCTTGACGCCGGTCTTCATCGCCCTTCTCCGCCTGACGCTTGCGTTGTCGTTCCGCTTCTTGGGCCGCGTTCGCGGCTCGATGCTGACGCCTCATCTCGGCCTCGCGAGCGCGCAGTTCACCATCCGCTGCACGCTTCGCCCGCTTGTCCACGGCCTCGCGAGCGCGAAGTTCGGCATTCTTTGCACGCTTCGCCCGCTTGTCCTCGGCCTCACGAGCGCGCAGTTCGGCATCCGCTGCACGCTTCGCCCGCTTGCACTCGGCCTCGCGAGCACGCAGTTCGGCATCCGCTGCACGCTTCGCCCGCTTACGTTCGGTCTCACGAGCCCTTCGCAGCGCCGCCTTGTCTTCCAACGTCGGCGAAACCACCGCTGTACCGTCACCTCCAACGACGGGTGCAATGCTGGCATTCAATTGTACTGCATTCGTTGTTGATGGTAGCGTTGCCTCCGGGACATCCATCGCACGACTCGCTCTCGACGGGAGACTGAGAGAGAAGGCGGGCGTGCGAGAGAGAGGGGTGCGCGCGCAGCTGCAGCGAGCGAGGAGAGCGGAGGAGCGAGCGAAGGGGCATATCAGCGTCGCGTCCGTGGCTTATTCGGTAGAGCGTCGCGCTGCGGCCCGCCAAGTCCTCTTTCTTTTAAAGATAGAGAGAAGACTGCGGACGCCGCCGACGGCGGTGGATGGCTTGGGGTCGCTTATAAAGTGTATTCACACTTAAAAGTGGGCCCACCTGGCAAACTTAGTGATAGAGGAGTCCTTGTAACTTCCACTAATCGATGGCGAGAATGGTTTCCACGATGAGTTAGACGAACCACCAAAACCATAGCAAGTTACGGAGCCGACGCGAAACACGTCTGCACTCTGTGGCCCCCCAGTGGTGTCTTCGCACACACGCCAACAAATCTTATTCTTAATGAAAAATGCTGCAGTCGAACGCCAGCACGCGTCCGAAGACATCGAAGGAAACATGATGGTCACGTAAAAGACCTCGGTTAAAAATAATGACTCCGACGCCAGTCAAACGCGTGCTGGCGTACGAAAAGAAACAATCAATACTGAACGCGCGCTTGAAAGCAAGTACACCATAAAGCTTGAAAAAATTAGTTTCTTGCACGAACAGCAAATCACAGTGCACTGAACGCGCGAGAGCCAATACCTCAGCCTGTTTTTGTGGATTTCGGAAACCTTAAACGTTAAAAGTAACAACTTTTAGAGCAAGATCCTTGGGGGAAAATTAAACGTAATATAGGATCACGCAAATACAGGAGTACTTTTAGCAGGCGCGGGAGCCGGTGCCCTGCGAGTGGCTGAGTCATTTTTGCGGCCAGGCTATCCACCCGAAGCTCGGGGTTCACGGGATCGCGTCGAAGTCCGCAGGGGAATTCTGTCTCTGGTGGGGGCTTCTAAGTCACGAGTAGTTATCAGGTGGCATTTGGCGTCCGGGTTCTTGAGCGAGGATGGTACAAAGGCGTCTGCACTGTCCTGGCTTATGTCACTGGGGCTGGTGTCTTCGTCAATTTGTAGGGGTGCCTCACTCTTGGTGCTGTTGCAGTACTCGTAGATGCAGGCGTCCTCGTGTTGAGATGTAGACTCCTCGATGACACCTGAACTTGTGCTCGACTGAGCAGCCACGCGAGGAGCGTCAGATGCAATCCTCAGACGCCTTTCTCACGAGGCATCTTATCTAATGAAGGCTTAGCCTGCGATTCTTCAGAAATGGCCACAGGACGCTGGTAACTTGAGTTTTCAGGACCTGGAGGAATTACCAGTTCCGGAATCGTTGGGGACGCAGTGGGCGTCTGGTGCAGCGTCGCGATTTGTGCACCTTGATCGTGGTCGGTTACCGCGGCTCACGTTGACAAATCGTCACACCTATTCTTAGACGGCGTTCCTGGTTGAAGTGGAGGGAAATCCTTGGCCGCCGCCTCGGAATACAATGGCCTGATGATGCAGGTGACGGTGGCATGCGGGTCCCCACAACGGCGACATGGCAGCGAGCAGCCTTTCCCGTCGTGCCCATAAACGCGCACCTTCCACAAAACAGAGCTGTGCACCTCATGCAGAAGTGCCTACTGCCTTCACATCAACGGCTAACTCGCTGGATACCTTTCTAGTCACAGGCCACTCGATGGCCCGCGCCCTTGAGCTAGTTGGAAACCGGTGATGAAGCCTTTATTTCCATGTGGACGTATCGCGTCCCAGTGGCCACGGTTGGGCGCGATCCCATCAGTTCTCTCGTGGTATGCAACACCTTCCCGTAGGGGGACAGTGCTTGTGCGAGTACCTTGCTGGGGACGCGGCATGGCTGGAACAGGACATTTACTGGGGTTAGTTGGGGTCCTAGGGGTACGATGGCGACGCGCTCTCCTCGAATGGTGAGGTTCGACGCCTCCATGAGTTGAGCCAGGGCGGCTTCGCTGTTCACGGTGACCGAAGTGCTGGACACAGTAAACTTCTTAAATTCCTACTATTGAAGACGTCGCGTCAACGACGTCCTCAGGACTTGCCCCCCACCAGGGACAACTACATCAAAGGCTGGCGCCTTCTTGGGTGGCTACGTGCCATAATAGGCGCTCTCCAGCCTAAGCTTAGCTGCAGGGATGAAATCGTCGTTGCTGTCTTCACTACTTCACGCCACACCATACTTTTTGTTCCAGTCGACTCTTCAATAAACCTGAAGAACATGAACAGGCAAGTGATATCAGCGCGTCTCAAAGCTATCGTGCCTGATGAGATTAAAGATATTAGACTCAACCAACGGAAGAATATCTTGGCCGTAGACGTTGAGCACCCGGCTGCGCTATATACCCTGCGAACTGTCACGAAGCTCAGAGGCATCTATCTCAGTACTTACATTCCGCAGGATAGTGACACGACGACGGGCGTCATTTATGACGTTGATGTTTCCATACCGAACGCAGACCTTCCTGTTCTGATAAAGCCAGCTACTGGGGCAACAGACATATTGCAAGTATGCCGGCTTGGCAAATCCCGTTGCATCAAGGTGACCTTCAGAGGTGATTGCATTCCATCACATGTAAAGGTTGGTCATTTTCGTCGCGTTGTCCGACCATACATCCCAAGACCACTACAGTGCC
Organism: Rhipicephalus microplus; assembly: GCF_013339725.1. Taxonomy (NCBI): domain Eukaryota; kingdom Metazoa; phylum Arthropoda; class Arachnida; order Ixodida; family Ixodidae; genus Rhipicephalus; species Rhipicephalus microplus. The sequence continues at coordinate 11,480 of NW_023607706.1, forward strand.
ACAACTGTCTAAAACTGGGTCATGTTAGGCCGCGTTCAGACTGAACATTCCGGCCGCCGAAAGTGCTCCGAATCCGGTTCGGTGGCGGCGAGATCCGCCGAAACGGACCTCTCCGCGCCAATCGCTCTCGGGCCGATTTTTGCGGCGTCTGCCGCCGAATCGGTCACCGCGGACCAATAGGAGCGCTAGTCAAGGAATTTTGAAAAATGGCGGCCAAGCCCTACTCATTTGTTATGCCGCAGTGCGCGTAACTGAATGTTGAAACCAACGGGAGTTTAACCTACTCTGTGCCTACTTCGCCTCCGTATTTCGTGAAAGAGGTGACAGAGCTTGCTGTTGGTGTGACCGAGCTTGTTGCGGTCTTGCAGAGCAAAACGAACCCACCAACGCCACTGGCATCGGTGGTTTTTCTGCTCTTCGTGCATTACAAGACAGCCACTTGCCAGCAAAGTAAGCAGTACTGTCTTTTCTTGCTTCTTGCGTACGAGTATCGTCGAAGTTAACACCACCAGATAGCGTAGTGGCGCTCGCGAGCCGCGACAACAACCGGGTGACAGCGCAACCATCCAACACCACCTAGACTATTCACAAGGCCCATTCACACCCCTCTCTCCAGACGGCATACGTCACGCTAGTTGTCTGATGTTATGACCGGCACAGCAAGGAGGTGGCTTGCAAGGGACGCTCATCGGCCTAACGGTCAAACGCTGTCCGCGTCCTGCAGGAACGCGGCAGACGTCTGTGTGCGCCGCAGGAAATGCACATCAGCGTCGCTGGGACACACAGTCGGCGTCTAGTGCGTGCACGGACGGCTATAAGAGGAGCGTGTCGGGAGTGTGCTGTGCTCTCTCTCTGGACTTCGCTGGCCCGCTCGTCTCGAGTGCACTCTGGGCGCTTGTGATGGAAAGGCGCGTCTGTACGTTCTCGTTGCAATGTACTTCTCTTGCAAATATGTAAATTAAACGCATCTTCTACTTGTTCGTGAGACGCGTCGCAAGAGTCGTCCTTCGCCGGATCCTGGGTGGCAGCCTCAACCCCTCCACGGACATATCACCGACTGTCCAGTGGCCGAGGACGCGTCGCTCAGGTGGTGGTGTTGGTCACCCCGCACACTTTTTTACCCCATACGTCGGACAAGCCACAACACGTTTGCCTTTCATCGTTACCTGCTTCACTGGTTAGACTGCGTTAGGCTTGGTGCTGCATCGCACTGCTCCGAGTCTTCATCCGTTCCCACGTGTCCTATTTTATTGGTGTTGTATTTGTGAGTATGTGATTACACATCGATCAGTGTGACATGGGACGTTGTTGTGTTCTCGGGTGCCGCGGCAATTATGACAGTGGTCCTAAAGTGCGTGTTTTTGCATTCCCCAAGGATGAAGCTCGGAAGAAGTCTTGGATAAAAGCCATTCCGCGAAAGGATTTCACACCAAGCATACACTCCAAGGTGAGAAACTGCTGAAGTTTGTTGTCTTACCGGCTCTATCGCATTACTGGCGTTCTGGCTCTGTTACTGTTGAACGGAGCGAGTATCGTGAGTGGTGATGGTAGTTTTGTCGCGCTTCAGGTAGGGCAGTGCGGTAAAATAGAACAGAAATACTCAGGTCCGTGTCAAAGTTCCCATTAGCCCGTTTCGTATGAAAGTAATGAAGTCACTGTTATGCTTGGCGCAGGTCTGTGAACTCCACTTCCTCGAGGCTGACTTCATCACAAAGCTGTCACACTTTAACGCAGCGTCGGGATGGACATTGACAGTCGACAGCGAGAGGGTACGACTAGTGTCATATGCTATACCATCGGTGTTTCCGAACTGTCTGTCCTACCTGAGCACGAATCGCAATCGTCGAGGATCTCCTGTCTCGAAACGAGCTCGAATAGAAGACGAGGCCTTGAGCAAAGCGATTAAGGAGTCTATATGCACAAAAAAAGCGAAGAGGAGAGAAATGCTGTGTCCTCTTTCGAACACTTGAGAGGCAAGCTTTCTGCTGTATGCAGTAATGATTTCTGGACTATCAAGGCCAACGATCGTGGTGTGATGTTTCTCCGCATCGAAGATAATCCTATACCGCACGTGAGGTTTTCCGTCACTGTGCTTGCTGATCTCTCACTTACAGTCTCAGCAGGTATGATCAAGCCGGTTTCATTACCTCGCGGAGGCGCAGTTCCAGACGCAGTGCGCGACATCCGGACGTTGTCCTCACTGCTCCAGCAGCTGGAAAACCACATGACTGAGACGCCTGAAGTTGCAAGTCCGTCGAAAACAGCGTTAGTGTTGCAGCATATCGGCTCCTTATTGAATGAACTGTCCCAAGACAGTGACACGACCGAAGAACACAGTGCTTTGTTTCGTTTGCTAAATGAGCAAATAGCTCTCGCACTCGCTGCCCCCATTCGTCGCTACAGTGCTGAAACATTAGTGTTTTCTAGCATCCTGCACTCCATATCTCCGCACGCCTATAACTTTGCCAGATCAGCGCCGACGTTGACTTTACCCCATCCTTCAACCCTGCGTTGCGTTTGTTCCAAGTATGGAGGCGATCCACTGAAGGAGCAAAACGAAGCGAACTTCCTCTCCTACATTCAAAAAGAGTGAAGTACATGCAGCCGCACGAAAAAACGGTGACGCTAATGGTTGATGAAATTCATATCAAGCCATGCTTTGATTATAAAGGGGGCAGCATAGCTGTATCTGCAGCCAATTCTCAAGAGGCAGCCACAACCGCTCATGTTTTCATGCTTCAGTCGCTCTTGTCATCAAACAAAGATGTGCTTCACATTCTTCATGTTGCTGAAATGGCCGCCGAAATTCTACATGAGTTCTGCAAGAAAGTAATTTTAGAAGTGGAATCTATGGGCCTCAGGGCCATTGCTGTAGTTACCGACAACAATTCCCTCAACCGGAAAATGATGTCGTTTTTCTCAGAGAAACAGGAAGTAAGCATTGTATATCCTCATCCAGCCGACAACAATCGGCCTCGGTTTTATGTCGTAGACCCTGTGCACATATTGAAATGCATTAGGAACAACTGGACGAATCAAAAAAACGAAGGAATATGCTTTTACTTTCCTGAAGTGAGCCTTTCAGGAATATTGCCCGACGGGCCGCCCAGAATGAAAGCAGCATCATTTGAAGCCGTACGGCAGCTGTATGCACTGGAGCAGACATCGCTTCTCAAGCTTGGCTACAAGTTAAATTCCAAGGCAATCAATCCAACACCTATGGAGAGACAAAATGTAAAGTTGGTGCTAAATGTCATTAATCCGTTTGTATCAAACGCACTTGAGACGCGTGGCGATGCCCTTGAAACCACATGTGCCAGTTCAACAGCTCTCTTCATATACATCATATCGACGTGGTGGAAAATCGTCAACGTGAAGACCCCTTCGAAAGGTCGCCGACTGAACGACACCCTTCAATATCCACATAATTCCACGGTGGATCAACAGCTAGTTTTTCTTAGTGGCATGGTAGACTGGTTGGATGCTTGGAGCAGCGTCAAGATGAGCCGTGGCTGCTTGACAAGGGAAACACATTCTGCGTTGAGACTCACTTGCTACTCCCTTGTTGAGCTGTCGCGGTACTGTTTAGAAGAACTGAAGTTCAAGTATGTCTTGAGAGAGAGAGAGAGAGAAAAAACTTTATTTGCGCATAACGCGGAGCATTCCAAATGGTCGGGCCCCTATTCCAGGGCTCCGCTGGCCCTAGCCATCATCTCTACCCGTTGGACCAGCCAGCGCTGATCAACAATGGCCGAGCTGGACAGCAGCGCCTCCCATTGTTCCTCTGTGTTGTTCATGTTGTGGTGTTCTTCATTGTGATGCGTACACTCCCACGTGATGTGAAACAGAGTTGGTGTGGCCCCACACCACGGACATATATCTTTGTATGCTGTGGGGTAGAATACATGCAGCCTGTGTAAGTTCGTGTATGTGTTTGTTTGGATTCTGCGTAATGCCACCGATTCCATTGCTGTAAGTTTCTTATGCGGTGCTGGATACACTTTTCTATTGTCCCTGTAATACTGAAGAATTGCACCAAAGTTAGGGTCTAGGGGCGTTGGATCCTCTATTGCAGTGTGCAAGGAAGCTCGGTAATCTGTGAAGCCTCGAGCCGCCTCATCCGCAAACTGGTTCCCGGTGACGCCCTCGTGCCCCGGCGCCCAGATAATGGTTTGGGTGTATTCAATTGGGAAGTCCTTGTGAGCTTTGGTTAGAATTTGGAAGGCCTTCATACATATTCTACCTTTTTCGTAATTTCTACATGCAGCCTTCGAGTCTGTGATTATTGTCATTGGGGTTTTTCGCTCCCTGCCCTCCTTGATTGCCAGCGCAATCGCTATCTCTTCCGCTTCTGTGATAGAGGCTTGGGCTATGGAGGCACAACTTGTGACGTTTCCTTTTCGGTCTGTGACCACGGCCACCATGTTCTTTGCATTTACCTGATATGGTGCAGCGTCAGTAAATCTCGCCGTATTCAGATATTTTGTCTGTTTATCTATGTAAGCGGCTCTTGCTTTACGTCTTCCAGCATGTAAAACTGGGTCCATGTTCTTCGGTAGGGGGCATATTTTGTACCAGGCTCTGACTGAGCACGACAATTCCTTAGCTCTTCCACGTGCCTGTACTTGTTCGCCGAGGCCGATCCTCTGAAGAAGTTTTCTGCCGGTTGTCGTCTGTAGCAGGCGGTTAATCTGGGTGGTTACTTGTGCCTCAGCCAACTCATCAAATGTATTGTGAAGTCCGAGCGCTAATAGCTTCGCAGTTGAAGTGCTTTGTGGTAGTCGCAGAGCTGCTTTATACGCCATCCTTATTATTTTGTCTGCTTTTTCTTTCTCCTCTCTATTCATGTTGTGGTAGGGTAGCGAGTATGTTAATCTGCTGATGACTAAGCTCTTTACCAAACGAAGCACGTCTTGTTCTTTCAGTCCAGCACGATTGTTCGTTATTCGAACTATCATACGAACAATTTGTTGAACTGTTCGTTTAAGCATATTCAGTGTGTGGAGACATCGTTGATTGGACTGTAACCACATCCCTAAGATCCGAACAGTTGTTTTCTCTGGTATAATATTGCCGTCTAGCTTGACCTCAAGGCGGAGGCTCGGGTCTGTCCTTTGTTTTTTACTCTTGGAGAACCGAATGAGTTCCGATTTGTCTGCTGAGCACTGAAGCCCCCTTTCTTTAGTGTAATCTTCGATAGTTTTAGCTGCCAGTTGAAGCCGCTCTTCTTTTTCCGCCAAGCTACCCTTGGTTGTCCATACAGTGATGTCATCCGCATAGAAGGAGTGTCGGATGTCGGGAATACCTTCCAGTTTTTTGGCTAGACCAATCATGGCTATGTTGAAAAGCGTAGGCGAGATCACAGCGCCTTGTGGTGTGCCTTTGCTCGGTGGGTGGAAGACATTGGATTCGTGTTCTCCTAATCTGATAACAGCGGTTCTTTTAGTAAGGAAGTTCTGTACATATTTGTACGTCCTTTGACCGCAGTTTGTCGCTGCTAGCCCATCTAATATGGCCTTATGGCTTACGTTGTCAAAAGCGCCTTTTATGTCAATGGCCATGACAATGTTTTCTCCTGCTTTTGGAACATTTGTTAGTACTTCCTCCTTTAAAAGCAGAAGGATGTCCTGTGTCGAAAGGTTCGAGCGGAAACCAAACATGGTGTTTGGCAACAAGTTATTTTGTTCAAGGTGCCGTTGAAGTCTGGCATTTATTAATCTCTCAAACACTTTGCCTAAGCACGAGGTAAGAGAGATTGGCCTGAGGTTTTCTATTGCCAATTTCTTTCCTGGTTTGGGTATCATAATGATTACAGCATGCTTCCATTGTTGTGGTATAGTGCCATTCACCCAGTGTTTGTTAATGAAGTTTAGAAGCGCTGTTATGGCTTCGTCATTCATGTTGCGAATCATGGCGTTGGTGATTTGGTCCGCCCCAGGCGCTGTGTTGCGTTTCATGCTGACGATTGCCGCTCTGACCTCGGCATGCGTGAAAGGTGCATCCAGTTCTGAGTTTGGGAGCCCAGTGTATTTAGCCTGGTAAGGGGCTGTGATGGCTCGGGCGCCGAAACACTTAATATAGATGTCTTGAAGCAGGTCATCTCTTGTGCCTGGATATGTGTGCAATAATCTTTCTAGAGATTTTTGTCCTTCGCGTTTAGTTTTCAGAGGGTCAATCATGGCTCTTAGGATATTCCATGTCTTTGCTGTTCCTAGGGTTCCATTTAGTGAATCGCAAAATTGTTCCCAGTTGGCTGTCGCGAGTTGATTAGCGTACTGTTCGGCTTGCTGCGTTATTTCTTCAATTTTCGCTTTGAGTTTCTTATTTCGCTTTTGCCTTTTCCATCTTTTAGTGAGGTTTCTTCTTGCTTCCCACAGGTGGAGAAGGTGAGCGTCTACTTCAGGGGTATCATCTGTTCTGGCGACAGTTTTGGTGTACATTTGCTTTTCATTTCGAATTACTTTGCACCACTCGTCCAAGTCGTCTATGGCGGTCACGTGCGCTTTTAGCGCTTTTCTATATGCGTGCCAGTCTGTAATTTTGGCTGTGCCGATGTGTTTGCGGATTCGGCCGGTGCGGATTGTGGTGCTTAGTATGTAATGATCACTGCCCAGGTTTTCAAGGGTGTTGTACCAGTCCACGCTGTAGCAGTTTTGTACTATCGTCAAGTCCGGACTTGTGTCCATGGATATGCTGTTGCCTATCCTCGTTGGTATTGCAGGGTCAGTTAACAGAGTCATTTCCAGTTTCTCTATTTGTCTTGCGATATTCTTGCCTTTGGTGTCTTGCATCTTATATCCCCAGCTTGCATGCCTGGCATTAAAATCCCCAACTATGATTAATGGATTCCCTTTCGCCAGTTTTGCTGTCTCTTGAAAGAGCTTGTCGAACGTTGCTCTCTTTTGTCTTGGGGGACTATAGATATTAAGTATGAAGGCGCTCTTTCCATGGCTTCCTTTGTAGATTATTTCTGTTATGATATGCGGGATATCCGCCTCTTCAATGGGCTGATGACATATTGCTGTAATTGAGTTATCGACTAATGTAGCAACTTTCCATTCTGCGTCCCTGGTACTATAAGTTTCGTAGCCCCGTAATTTTGGTTGTGTTCCGGCTTCCTGGACTGCTATGACAGCAGGTGGCTTTTGTTGCGACGCCACCAGCTGCAACAGTTGCCCTCTTTTCCGCCGGAAACCACGGCAGTTCCACTGCCATATTTCGCACTTTTCTGACCGCTGCGTTTGATGATTAGCCATTATGCGTCTCCTGGTTCATGGCCGACAATCCGGGCCTGTTGTAAATTTTCTCAGCTTTTTCTCTGATGTTGATGCCTGTGGCATGCTTTCGCAAGGCTTTCGTGAATTCGACGTGTTGTGCCTGGATTTTCTTGTCCAGAATCTCGAGCTTTCTATCTACATTTATCATTACTTGCTCTATAACTGTCGGTATAACTTCCTTTAATGTTTCTTTCAGCATCGACGACGTAATCATTGAGTCACCTCCTGCATTCGGTTGCGTCTGCGATTTCTGGCCACTCTGGGTGGGTATAGAGTTTTGTTGCGGGTGCTGCGTTTGTTGCTTTTTTAGTTCCCTATTTTCGCGTTCTAGGTCACCTATTCTCACCCGCATTATCTCTAACTCACGTTCTAAGCGCGTGAGTTGTGGTGTTTGGTGTGAGTGTTGGGAGGATTTTGCTGCCCAGCTCACCTGGTTCTTCTCTTCCTTTTTCTGCGCCTTCTTGCCCTTGTGCTGTTGCTTTGCTTGGGCCTGCTTGTGGCCACCATTCCTGGAGTTGGAGCAGTCTCGAGAGCCGGACCTGGATCGGGATGTAGATCGAGATCTGGATCGGGAACTGGAACGGGCCCTGCTTGGCGGTGCAGAGTCCTCGCGGTCCGTGCTGAACCAGCATGTCTTGAGTATGCCAGTGGTTTTTGGTGTGCTGTGTTGGTGCGACAGCAGCGACCGGCCCTTTTGAGGGACGCGTTTGAGTTTCTTGGTGCACTCCGATGCCGCCGTGGGATGGCGTCCGCCGCACAGGGCACATTCCGGATCGCAAGTGTGGTCCTCAGGTGGGTCTCTTAGGCGACAGTTACTGCACGCCTTTGTCATTGGTGTGGGACAAACATCCGTCCTATGTCCCTGGCTCTTGCAGAGTTTACAGTACTGCCGTGTGGGTTGATAAGGCACGCACGGCATTTCGCCACCGTAATAATACACGAAGCGCGGCAGTATTGGTCCATCAAACGTGATCACTGCAGTTTGTGACTGTCCGAGCATGCGGGCTTGAACAATTGTCACTCCTTGAGTGCGCACTCGGAGATGGCTCAGGAGTTCAGCTTCTGGCGTTTCGCGTTCTAATCCGTGTACCACTCCTTTCAGGTATCCAGCAGGAGTGGATATGTAGGTGTTCACGGGATAGTTGGTGCCATTGAGCTCCAGTGTCTTTATCTTCAAGATCCTTTCTGCTACATCTTCTTACGGAGTGCTTGCAATAATTATGTTTGATCCGTTGCGAAGGCGAAGCAGAAATTTGTGGCTGTTACAGGCCTCCGGGTCACCGCTCGCAAGTTCTATCGCTCGCGCAACCTGGTATGCTTTCAGTTCCTTCACAACTAACCCTGGTCTGGGCCACATAATAATCTTCATATCGTTTTTGGGCAGCGGCGCTGCGCGCGTTCGTCGCCGGCCCCTTTCAGATGCTCTTCCGCGTTGCTCTTCCGCAAGCGTTCTAGCGCCGGAGCTGTTGCTCTCAGTTTCGCCTCGAGCAACGCTGTCATCTTTCGCGGCGCGTTCTTGTTTTCTGATGCGTTTTCGCTGTCGCAATGACATAGCTACCTGCCACTGACCATTCTTGGCTTCATCGTCGCGTTCCTCCGCAGAGTCTTTTTCCTTGTTCTCGGCGTCGCTAGTAGATTCTCCTTGTAGCACCTCGTCAGGTGAAAGGAAATCTTCGTTGGCGTCCACCGCAGAGCTCACTTGGGTTTCGATGTCTTGGTCATCCATGTCCATAAGTGCCGGGGCTAGTTCCGGGTCGTTGTCCGTTGGGGTTCGGGCAGATGCAGCGCAACGCGTCGGCCGAGAGCTAGCTGCCAGGACTACGCGTTCCGCTTCGCCGTGAGGCTTAGCGTGGCGGGTTGGCATGCTCTGCCGAAGGTCTTCACTTCCCAGAGGAAACCGGGATCGCTTGTCCAAAAAGGTGGTGTCAGCGTGTACCTGACGTCTTCCTGCACAATTGCCGTAGTTTCACTGGTAGTCACATGATTTTAACCGCTGCTAGGTACGATGATTGACGGAGCCGATGTGAATGCGTGTGCACTCCTCGGCGCCACCTCGCGGTCTCTCTCAAGTATGTCTTGCTCGGAAAATTTCAAACTGACACTCTTTAAGATTGCTTCGGTCGCTACCGTCAGTTGCTGGTGCACAATATTATGTTTCCGTGAGACAGCTTCTGGAATCTGAAAAGAAAATTCGTCTGCAAAAGCCGCTGATGCTTCCGCAGCCAGACATCAGCAGCGAAAGTGACACAGAAGCATCGCAACATAACTTCTCTGTTCACATCTCAAATGATGAAATTTCCCACCCAAAGCAAGACATGGAGGTCGTTGCTTATATCGCTGGATATTGTGCTCATTCAGCTCTAAAGAAGATGTCATGCGCATTTTGCAGCAGCGTGCTCGTCCTGGAGAGCAGGAACTTAGATGTGGAAGGTAACACGATTGACAACTTGTCAAGAGGAAGCTTAAAGTTTTCGCAGCCATGTACTGTGCACATGGTGCTGGTGACAACGCTTGTTGTCGAAAAGCTCACCAAGGGAGAGAATGCAAAGGCGTTCCTCGCGTCGAACAACCAACGTGGCATTGTAATGCCCCTGACACACGGACACCCTGAAGTCCTTTAGACAAGGGGACATCTTTCGAAAGGCGTTCGGGCGCAGTGACACAAGACAAAGGAGTAACTCCTTTCTGGCCAAGATCCTTTTCGCAAAAGCAGATCCCGCATCTACTTTTCTGGCAGGAAGGGAGTACTCTCGCATACAGTGTGTATAATTTATCAATAGAAGAAAACGTGTCGCAACACTGCGGTGCCCTGTCAGTATTTTTTTGCGCTGATAATTTTTTTCATTTTCAGCAGCAGTGCGATTTGTTAAAAAGTGAAGGCCTATAGTCTGTCCATACTCTCAAACGCCTGCATTACGTCACTAGTGCGATCATGTTAGGGTTGGCAGCGGCAGTTGCTGTGTGGGCGACAAGAGTCAGGCCCACCTCAACTGTTGCTTTATCTCTGTCTCTGCGCTGAGACATCGCAGGACCACGACGAAACGCGGCACGCCGTCACTGACCCAGCTGGACACAGCCATGTAAAAAGCACGACAAAATACAAAAACAGCAAAACACCGGCTGTTCATAGTTGCCAGACGAACTTAGGTTACTGCTAAAAACGCAAAAAAAGCGAAAGAAAAACAGGTATGCACATTATAAGCCACCAGACAATGAAAAAAAAACGGTTTTATGCTCCGGCGTCGTTAAATGTGATGTACAAGCGCAGATTCTTTTTAATATTTCCAATCTTGCTGCTTTCACAAACAGCGCCATTTTTTCTGCAGCGTTCTTCTGAGGCACCGCCTAAAGCAGTAGTCCGGTGCCGTGTGTCATCAGCGCCACTCCTTTCTGCAAATGGTCCCCTTAGGCGACAAAAGGGGTTTACTTCAAAGTACTTTACTTTTGCCCGTTGTCACGGGTATAAGCTCCATTACCACATCACTGCTAGGAGATGTTGAGCTAGAGACTTGTGAAGATGGCCATACCTCTGAGACTATCGTGCGGCATGTAGTGCGTGTTGCAACAAATGTCACTCTGAACAACTTTTGTAGACTTCGAAATGACACCATCCGAAGCACCGCACAAAAAAAGGCAGCTGACAGAAAAATCAAAACCTTGAACAAGAAATGAGGTAGGATGGTTTTAGCCTTTCGTCCTAATAAAACCACTTCTACAAATGCATTTCTGACTATTACAGTTTGATCACTAAAGTGTAAAGGCAGGCGTAAACAAATGCAGACCGCGCAGGAACAAAAAAAGAACATAAAAAGAAACACCGTCTTTCAATAAGTGCCCACAGCAGATATAACGAGAACGAGTGGCGACGACGGCCGGGGTGCAGGTGGGCAACTAGCGTGACGTAACGCTCTCCATGGAGGGGCCTTGTCAATAGTCTAGGTGGTGTTGATCCATCCCGCGTTCGCCCCGTAGTAGATGGCATATTCGGCGGCGCGGGGCGCGTCCAGTGCGAACGACGCTGCGTTTCGGCGGCAGGGGAACTTCGGTTGCTGTAGAAAGCGGATGTTTCAGTGTGAACTAGGCATTAGTGCTGTGTGCTAGAACAAGCATCACATGCCCACGTTGTGCTGGACCCCACAAAGCTGAGGCTCGCCAAGCAACTCTTCTAAAATGCAGCAATTGCAACGGGAACCATGAGACCTCGTCCAAAGACTGCCCATGTACTAAAGAAAGAGAGGAGCATTCTGAGACGAATAATTAAAGACGGATCCTCACGAAAGGAAGCGGTAACGGTTGTTCAACCACGGCGTTCCCGTCGACGGTGGTGCTCGAAGAAAAGAAAAAACGGTCCTGTGCCGAAGGTGCCTTCACTTACGCCGCCACCGACACCACCACCGCCGCCACGACCACAGAGACCTCCCCCGCCCCTGCCAACAGGTGGGGTACGTCCAGAGGTGCCGGAAGACACTGTGGCGCAAAAGAGAACATCCGGCTCTGACTGGCCCGCTTTACCGCGGATACACGTGTCTACGGAACCACAATATCGACAGTCAACAACGAATATGCCCCCAGCAGGCAGTCTGTCCGCCCAAGAGGTACAAGTTTTTTCTGTATTGAAGTCGTTCATGAGTGTTATTCGCAATCTATTGGATAGTCTACACATCCCTGTCGTTCAATGCGCGCTGCAAATCTTGGACACACTAGAACCAGTTCTTGCCGACTTCAGTAACAAGAAGGCGCACCATAGACCTCGTCAGCCTTTCCGAGAAAAAGTCAAGCGTGCTTCCATAATTCAGTGGAACGCAAGAGGTCTACAGTCAAGAATGTCTGAGTTCAGAAAATTAATTTCCGAAAATAAGTTTCCCATCATCATCATTTGTGAACCGCATTTTTCAAAAATACCTCGACTGTCGGGCTATGAATCGTTTGTTTTTTCATCGTGCATTGAGCGAAGTCAAGTTGCTGTGTGCACCCGTAAAGAACTCACTTACGTTCCCCAATAGTAGAGTCTCACAATGGAAATCACTACGTGTGTCTATATGTTAAAAAGAAGGAGTTGTGGTTTACGCGGATAGGCGCTTATATAGCGCATCATCAATTGTGGGGAAGCATCAGTACAAATCGAAAAGGCACGAACCTAGTTGGTCTCGCATCAGAGCACGGGCTTCAGGTGCTGAACGAGGGCAGCCCTACTTATCTCCGAGGAGTAACACACAGCAGTTGCCTGGACTTCAAATTAGTGTCGCATAGCATTGTCACGAAAGTCCAATGGTTCACAGATATTGAAACACATGGCAGCGACCATATCCCCATGTACGTGACAGTCAGAGGTCTGGACGATTCTCCTTCCACTGGACATTCAAGACTTATTGACTGGGAAGAGTTTCAGATATCAGTGGAGAGCAAGTGCATGCACGAACTGCGGGAATCCATTGAAGAAATGATCAGTTGTGCAATGGAGACTTCGACGAAGATTTGTTCGAAAGAATCGAGACACACGGCACTCGACCAAGAGTTGGAACAACCTTGAGCGGTCCGCCGACGTGCCGAAAGACCATACACACGCACGAAATCTATCTCTGACCTCGGAGAATTCAGACGCATTCAGAAAAAAAATCCAGCGTCGAATGCACAAACTTCATGAACAAAGGAGAAAGAAATTTTGTGACTCGCTAGACCCTCGAAAACCTTTGTCTCTCGTATGGAGGACTCTTCGAGGTATTCACTCGCATCCGCAACAGCGTCATCCCTTCGCCGCTCTGGCGCTACATCAACGTCACTCACAGCTTGAAGTTTCCGGTGAATTTTGTGCAAAGATCACCGGCGACATCTCTATAACGATCGATCTATTGCCACAGGATGTTCCAGTCGTACGAGATCAGCAAATGGAGTTTGCATTCACCATGGAAGAACTTCATACAGCATTGAACACATGCAGACGCTCATCGTCCCAGGGTCCGGATGGAGTGACCTATACTGCCCTACGTAACCTAGGCTCGAAGGCACAGTGCTCTCCTGAACATTTCACTAAGTCTCGGCATGATGTAATGGTGCCTGATGAGTGGAAGTGTAGTCGCCTGGTGCCTGTGCTGAAGCCCGGAAAGTCTCCTTTCGATTTGGCATCATACCGGCCTATAGCACTAGCAAGCTCCGTTGGCAAGGTCATAGAGAGGATGCTGCTTACCCGCATGGAATGATACCTGGAACAATATAACGTGACCTACGAGGCTGTTCTCAATGCTCTTGAAGCAGCTGAACTTGGAGGTTGTGTCTTTCGATGAGTAAAAAGCTACCTCACAAAGAGATCCATGTTCGTTCTAACTGAAGATGGGTCTACGAATAAGTATTTCACAAGTCATGGGGTGCCACAAGGCGGTGTTTTGAGTCCAACTCTCTTCAACCTGGTTCTCGTGGGGCTCACCGAAATGCTGCCCCAGACGGCTTATATATCTGTCTACGCTGACGATATCTGCATTTGGGCGTCCGGCATGACACGGCCTCAAGTGCTCGCAAGAATACAGAAAGCGGCAACAATGACATCGACATACCTTCGCCAGCAAGGTTTGACAATCGCCACAGAAAAATGAGCAGCGGTGGCGTTTACACGCAAACCGATGTCTTTCTACTCATTGTGCATCGATGGCAGATCAATCCCATATAAGAGCACTCATAGATTCTTATGTGTCATCGTTGATCGTGACCTAACCTGTAGCCCGCATGTCACATACCTGAAGAAAGAGCTCATTGGCACTGAGAATGTATTCAAGTTCGTCGCCGGAAAATCATGGGGCCCATCCGTGCACTCCATGTTGCAGATTTACACAGCCCTCTTTCTCGTAATTCTCCGGTACAGCCTTCCTGTCCTGTCTAACACGTGCAAGACTAACATCCGTGCACTGTAGAGCGTACAAGTCCAAGCACTTCGGACATGCCTTGGGCTTCCAAGATGCTCATCGACTATTGTTAATGTACAAGAACAACCGGTCACAACACATATTATTGCCGAGACGCTGAGAGCACACATTCGGCATTTATCGCGGCTGCCGTCACATCATTTAGCGTGTTTGACAGCTCGGAGGCCCCATTCTTCGTACTGCGGTATTGTGACAAAACATCAGGACATGCTACCGCGTGGCTTCAAACTTGCGATGCATCCAGCAGCTGCGCCATGGAGTCTTCGTCAACCTGACACCCGCTTATCAGTTCCTGGAATCGTTAAGAAGGCACGCATGTCAACGCTAGCCCTGAAGCAATTGACTTTGCGTCTGTTGGACGGAAGGTACTTCGACCGCATACATGTTTACACCGATGGCTCCACTTATTCCAACAGCTCTACAGGAGCAGTGGTTGTTCCATCTGAAAATGTGTTGCTTCAGTACAAGTTTTCTCACACCACAACGTCGGCAGCAGCGGAGCTCGCAGCACTTCAAGGTGCAGTAAAGTACATTATTCGGCTGCAACCTAACCAATGGTCCATCTTTTGCGACCACAGGTCAGCCTTACAGTCACTACGGTTTGTTATGCAGCACGGGTTACACAAACAATCAGTATATCAGATAAGGCACGACTACCACGAAGCGCTCAAGTAAGGTCACGATATTGTATTTCAGTGGTTGCCGAGTCATTGCGGAATCGTCGGCAATGACCGCGCGGATGAAGCTGCTCGATCGGCTCATGACCAAGACCAGCGCACGCTCATACCACTCTTGAGAACGGACGCTGCAAGGCTACTACAATCACTTGCTCGCCGTATGCGTTACCCAGACAACACTGCGTCTCCCTCTTTTCGTCACGAAGGGTCGCCGGATGCGCTGAAACGTGCATGCGTCAAAGCAACGCAGCGCGGTGCGCGCCTGCGAGCATATGGCGGGACCGGTGCCTGGCGGGGTCGCGCCGGCATGACGCAACAAAACGAACGCCGGCGAGCACGTGCACCGCGTCACGTCGAAATGTATAAGCGCCTTGACTGTTGCATGTAGTTATGTTCTCACATGAAGCGTACCTCATGACTTTCCTGTTTGCACCAGTCACATACCTTCGTTATGCATTGACGTCACGTAATACCAAACTTGGCATATGTGAGGCTAGAGAACAGGCAGCGAGTGCATGATGAGTGTGGCAGTTGGCACATGACAGGCATGTAATAATTTTCATGTTAGGGTCTGTCGCTTGTGTTCGCCATGCAATCATATCATACCATACCAGTTTCGCCACATGCCATGTGAACGAAATCACCGCAAGAGCTGCAGGACCATGAAATCTAAATCATGGTATTCATGACATACTTATCATGATTTTCATCTCATGGCTAGTGTAATATATTCTTCATACAGTCATGTTATGCCATACCAAGTTTCGTATGGATATTATTAGTGAAACGGCCAGGAGAGCTAAATGTCGTAGGTGGCTAAATAGATAGTTAGATAGATAGATAGATAGATAGATAAATAGATAGATAGATAGATAGATAGATAGATAAACAGATAAATAGATAGATAGATAGATAGATACGCTCAAATTCGCCGAAGTTTGCTAAGAAATCATTCAAAATAGGCCACCTCCCATTAAAGCTAACTATGTGAGGATGCGAAGCAGCGCTGGTGTTGACTGTGTTTTCATTTGTTGTTTGCATTTGCATTTTGTCTTGTATGTGTGACTAGTGTGTGCAGTTGTGTATATGTTGCGTATCACTTATGTTATTTCTTCCCACTTGTGAGTATTACCGCGTGCGCCAAAAAGAAAACAACCAGTGCTGCTAGCGCAATGCAATGGAGCGAGAGGGTGCAGCATTGCATGCGCACAGCCAAAGCGCTGAGATAAACATGAAAAGAGAAATAAAATGGAGGCAGCGCCCAGCCACTTCCTTCACCCCATCTCCTCGCATCTAAAATTCAAACACTCTAACACACTACTTTGGATCACTGCCCGACACTAGAAAAAAATCAAGCAATGCGGAAGGCGTTGTGCAGCATGAACTTTTCAATAATGAGTTCCTCGGATGCATTGGTCAGGGGGAAAGGTCAAATGACCTAATGACCACAAAAAATAGTACAAAATGCTGGAGAAAAAGGTGCGATTCCAAACTTGAAACACTGTCAAAAAATGGTGACCCACAGGTCACAACTTCTAATGGGTATAAGATGTATTTTACAAACTGCAACCAGTTTGTTGGTCGCCTTTTATTTTGATTCGTATATCTCAAAATGAACATTTATAGTTAAATGAAGTTTTTTTTCTTTGCAGCTCCGCCGTGGTGGTCTAATGACTAAGGTACTCGGCTGCTGACCGCAGGTCGCGGGATTGAATCTCGGCTGCAGGTACTGCATTTTCGATGGAGGCGGAAACGTTAGGCACGTGTGCTCAGATTTGGGTGCAAGTTAAAGAACCCCAGGTGGTCGAAATTTTCCGGAGCCCTCCACTACGGCGTCTCTGATAATCATATGGTGGTTTTTGGGACGTTGAACCCCACATATCAATCAATACGTTTTTTATACCATACCATTCCTTTAGTACACAATACTAACAAAAAGTATGCAAGCGTCAGTACTAGACAGTGCACACAAGCATACTTATTACTTATCCAGAAGTACTCTTGGACAAAAAAAAAAAAATAATATCATGAAATTTTAAAAAACGCGGCGTTAAAACAGCCTAAATAGAGGCTTACTATGGTGTGAAAAATAGGACGAATTCTCGTGCTTGTCGTTCCCCGACGCCATCACGTGATAAGTGAGAGAGTGTAACGAGGAGAGACCACAGCCTCTTTCGGATCTCCCTTCATAGGCCGGAACGCGATAGTGTGGTTGCGCGTCTTGGAAGTGTTTGGACCTGCTCTTGCGCACGCGCAGTAAGAGTAATCACACCGCACACTGCTGGGGTGCTATTCTGGACACTGTCTAATCCCACCATATTCCTAAAATTTCGTAATCGTGTCATTTTTGGTTAAGCACAGAGGTCGTAGCAGTCCACTGGGCCAATCAGCATCAATCAGAGGCGGAATGTGACGACGTGGCGGAATTTTACAGTATTCATATTCCCACCTGCTGGATTGAACTCTGTCAAAATCTACTTCGCATATAAAAAGACAGGGCCACAGGCAGAACGAATGCGTGGTCTTAGTTCTCCTTCGCTCCATCTTTAAACGACGAGCCAGCGCTCCGCTCTGCCTTGGCAATCTGCGAACAGAATAATGCAACATACAAACAGTGTCGCAAGCGTTGCATGATATGATGAACAGTGTGCTAAGTTGACAGTTTTTAGGAGCGAAGCTCCTTAAGGCGTGGGCTGTGCGTCCCCTGTATGTAGCCACCTCTCGTTCAGTTCTTGCAGTGTTCACTAGATGGCGGTACTTGTAGCTGACGGCATTAAGTATTACGCTAGCCACCGCCCGATCTAAAGGGTACAGCCATATCCATCCGTCCATCCGTCCGTCCGTCCGTCCGTCCATTCATCCAAAAGATGCAAGATGTTATAAACTAGACGGCGGTACGTGTAGTTGATTATGAAAGATGCGAGGTGTTATAAAATAGTAATGATGCCACATATGGCGCGTGTCATCGTTCGATATAGTGCGGCGACGTACGCTAGGGGGAGCGTTGCAATAAAATCGAGTGGGCAAAAATGTACGGAGGATTCATGGTTTACCAGGTTTGCCTCCGGAGCTTCGCCCACACATCATCATTCACTTCGTGGATGTGGCGGCACTTTTTTTTTCGCGGTGTTCTGGAAGTGCTTTCTTAACCGACATCATACATGCAAGTCTGCACGTAGGTTCACGTGTGTTACATCAGATGATGATAATATCAAGAATGTTGAAGACTGACCCTTTCTTTCAGGCATGTCGGCGGTAATCATTTACCTAAACTATTTTCTTGTAGATACGTTACAAGTACATTTCTTATTGCAGTGTTTCCGGCTCTTTTATGCTATAAATGCCGTTATCGGATATCTCTATAATGACCTTCAGCCAAAACCCAGCATCGTTATCGGGATAAAAAGAGCGCAAAAATCAGGGCATCATTATCAAAGCAAACGGAGTCCTGAGAACGCATGAAAACATCACAATGCATGGCCGTTCTCTAACGCAACTGTGCAAGAATACTCAAGGTTCACAAACGCTAACACCATGGCGACAACCGATTGGCAACGATTCATGAGACTATACCAGCAAGAGCTGCCAGCTGTTTGCCTGTTTCCACTGAGAGTTAATTACGAAGTCGCGTGAAAGGCAGAGAGGAGCTTCTTTTTAGGGCGAAGCTCCTTAAAGCGGCACCCGTTCGTCCCTCGTAGTCGTAGTCGTCGTGTGTACCCAGTGTTACATTTTGACCTGCAAGGTGGTGCCGGTGGGAGATTTCTTCTGTGCTTTGTTGAACAGTAAAAAATGGCAGCATATACACGGAGTAAATGATGGAGAGTGGGGCGAAGCATCCGTGCGTCCATTCGTTCTTGCTTCCGTCCGTGCATGCGTGCGTCTGTGTGGCCACCCATGCGTCCATCCGCCCGTCCGTGCGTGCGTCTGTTCGTGCGTTCGCACGTCCATCCGTGCGTACGTCCCTGCGTTCGCCCATGCATTCGCTCCTGCGTCCGTCCATGCGTCCATCCGTCCGTGCCGACATCCATGTGTCCGTCCATGCATCTGTCTGTGTGTCCATTTGTCCACCTATTCAACACTCCAAGTACCACCATCTCGCATCTTTTCATCATATATCCCTCATATAGAAGCACCGCCTTCCAGCGGTCATTCCAAGGACTGAACGAGAGGAGGCACACGCACACTTTCTTACGGCTTGCGCTTCCTGTCTACTTCCCACCTTAAACCACCTCGAGTTCATGGTATATAATAGTTTACTGTATTCATGGCACTGCGACCCAACGCTCGCTAAACCTTTCAAAAACCAAGGAGGTTACGCCCGGCGAGTATAACGTAGCAACCCTTTCTTGCCAGATAGTGCTCAACGTGCATGCCAATGGTGGCTAAGGGGGAATGAGAGACAAGAGAATTCGGCTTTTAGTTAACGCGCAGCTGTGAATTTTTTATTGTCCAACAACGCACAGAAAAAATCTCCTACCGGCACCGCCGTAGAGGTCAAAATATAAGACTGGTTACACACTACTACCACGACTACGAGGGATGAACGGGTGCCGCTATAAGGAGCTTCGCCCCTATAAGTTCACGGCATGCACGTTAACTAAAAGCCGAATGCTCCTGTCTCTCATTCCCAATTAGCAGCCATTGGCATGTACACTGACAAGAAAGGGTTGCTACGTTATACTCGCTGAGTGTAAACTCTTTAGTTTTAGAAAGATTTAGCGAGCGTTGAGCCGCAGTGCCATGAATACAATGAACTAGTATATACCATGAACTCGAGGTGGTTAAAGGTGGGAAGTAGACCAGAAGCGCAAGCCGTCAGAAAGTGTGCGTGTGCCACCTCTCGTTTAGTTCTTGGAACGTCCACTGGATGGCGGTGCTTCTATTTGGGAAATATATGATAAAGGATGCGACATGATGGTATTATGAGTGTTGAATAGATGGACGAATGGACACACAGACAGATGCATGGATAGACGCAGGAACGGACGCAGGGGACGGATGCATGGATGAACGCAGGATGGACGCACGAACAGACGCACGCATAGACGGGCGGATGGGCGCATGGATGGTCACACAGAAGGACGCATGGACGGACGGAAAGCAAGAACGAATAGACGGACGAATGCTTCGCCCCACTTTCCATCATTCACTCCGTGGAAATGCTGCCATTTTTCCTGACTGTAGAAAAGCAGAATGAAACAATATTTGTTTCTCCTGCGTTCCGCTCGTCACTGCCAGCCATGGTCCTCGCCCCACCTGTGCATTAGTGAAAGAAACAACGGGCCTGCGCTATAATAGAAGCTCGGCAATGTGTTCGAGGCGTTCCTAGGGTGGATATAGTATCGACACGCATTTCTATCTCGACAATGCCAAACCAAAGCAAAGTCCGGCATTTGTGAGCACGTAAAAGAAACCCAGGGGGTCGAAATGTCCGGAGCCCTCCACTACGGCGCCTCTCATAATCATATCGTGGTTTTGGGACGTTAAACCCCACATATCGATCAGTGAACTCCGGCACCTGAGCAAATTGATATCGTCTGTAGCTACTGGTCAATATGTCACCACCAGGAGGCCGCAAACACGTTCGAAACCAGAATGCTCCATCAGGCGAGGTCCTCGAATTCAACCAGGTTGTTTGTTCTGCTTCTCACAAGAAAAAAGCTTACCACGTCCCACGTACAGTGGGAATCGATGATATGCGAAGCACGAATGAGGAAGGAGAGTACGTCACTTTAAATTCAGCACAATGTTACGACGTGGAGGTAAACTATGCCGTACATGACTTTCATATCATTATTATCATATTTGGGGGTGCACCTTCGTCATCAATTTCTGTCACCTGATACCAAACTTGGTATATTTACAGCTATCTACAGCTAAACCGACGAAAACACTTTGCGTTAACTGTAATCCGCATTGCTCGTTAGAACCTGCAATCAAGACAATCACCGATGATAAAACGCACGTTATGATTTCGCACACAACACAGAATGCAAGCTAGTGTGCAAACAATGTCTCCTTTAATTCTTTTAATGCCAATGCAAACGCCCGATTCTCAACGGGAGCCATCAGTCCACTTTATTTCAGAGAGTAGTCATATTGTGACGCAAGATCATGGGTGGCGTTGCTTGCGTCACACGTCCTTTCGAGCGCTTTTCCCCGTAGATGCGATGGACGCACTTCCCACTCCATTATCATACCTATGTCAGGTTTGTTCTTTCAAGCTTCTTTGTGGCTGCAAGCAACGCCCGCCACCACCGTGCCACAGAGCAGCACACGAAGAAGCTTTGCACTGACACTTTCCCCTCGGTTTCCCGCATAGCTCCACGAACGACGACACGTTGTCTTAAAACACGGTATCTTTCACAGAGGCAGCGTGAACGCCAGTATATATTGTGAACACGAGGAATGAAAGACGCCGCCCCTTGGATCAGCACACAACAAAAAAATTACTTCGTATGATTTCCGTCATGAGGCAATGGATGAGGGGCTACATTCCCCCATGACCGCAAAGCACACGCGAAAGCTAGGTGATGGGAGAGAGTAGGAAAGGGCTACACATGAGAATGGTGGACAGCTACATCGGGCTCATCTGGCTAGCATTGATAAAATAAAGGAGGCGTTGGTGGAACACTAAAAAAACTTGAGGGGGTGTGTCATCGCATACGTAATTTATGAGCGCGCGCGCGCGCTTATTCTCGCCCTTAGAAACCGTAGCACCGGGTGGTATAGAGTGTATAAGAGCGTTGATTAGAGAGTAAGTGCACTGCTTAACCGCATTTTACAGCCCTTGCACTGCTTAACCGCAGTGCAAGGGCTGTACTCAGTAGCAATGGCGTAGAGAGCGGGCACTCGACAAAAGATTTTTCGTAATTATAAAAACTCGAACATTCTTTCCACTCTACGCGTACATAATATTGTTGAAAGAAAGCCGATGGTCAAAGACATCACACGTGGAAGGCCTCAAGCTAATGTCGCTGGCAAGCTTCACCACGGTGGTTTAGTGGCTAAGGTACTCGGCTGCTGACTCACAGGTCGCGGGACTGAATCCTGGCTGTGGCGACTGCACTTACGATGGAGGCGAAAATGTTGTAGGCCCGTGTGCTCAGATTTCGGTGCACATTAAAGAACGGCGGGTGGTCCAAACTTTCGGACCCATCCGCTACGGTATTGCTCATAATTATATGGTGGTTTTGAAACGTAAAACCCCACATATCTATCAATGTCACTGGCGAAAGCTTCGGAACCACCTTTTGCCCGACCTTTCGCGACCTATTTGAATAGACCTTGGCACAGCTGTTACTGTTCGAGGCTTATCTTTGTCAAAGCCACCTAGAAAAATAATTTCAGACCTGCTCACTACTACAGGCACTGCCTCGGACGTCATTCAGTTTTGATCCTCATTTCCTGCCGAGCAGACGTCAGCATTCTTGTTCCCATTGCTCGAGATAGTAAAATGGCTGGCCTACGAAGCCAGTCGTATGATGCTAGTGTTTTTTTTTTTCGGCTGCACAACAAAGTTAGTGTATTTCGGCGTCTCTGGGGTGCTGCGTGGTTCTGTGGTGTGCTTCGCACGCCTAATATTCACGTAGAGTACACCAGCAAGCTTTCTGAATGGGGCAACGCTGCGGGCCCATCTGTCACCGGTATTGACAATGTGCCGAATGTTCCAGTGTTTTCACAGCCAGATGACGACCGAAAAGTGAAACAAAAGCGTGCTGTTCACTGGAATGACATTCATCTGCGTTCTCTCCACGACTCGAAGGCATGTGTTTCCGTAATAGTTGCTTTTGAGTTGCCTCAAAGGCATCATTTTTGGCCCACTCGGCACTTTCTATAAAATGATGGCTTCTGCGCTTCAAGCTTGTTTTGGAGGCGTTCATATTAGACACCTAAGCTTAGCTTCACTAGCACTCACCACGGCAATAGTGCAGCACCCCGAGACAGTGCTAGAAAATGCGTAGGTATCGCCTTTTTCATTCGCACGTTTGCCGATACGTGGTCATGGCTAAAAAACGACAGTGGAACGAAATGGCTGCGTACTCGCCACGGTGGTGTGGTGGCTAAGGCACTCGCTTGCTGACCCCAGGGCTCGATATCGAATCCCGGTCACGGTGGCCGCATTTTAGATTGACTTTAAAATGCTTGAGGCCTGTGTGCTTATACTTAGGTACAAGTTAAAGAACACCAGTTGTTCAAAATTTCAGGAGCCCTCCACTACGGAGTCTTATATTCAGATGGTGGTTGTGGGACGTTAAACTCCAACAATTGTTATCATTACGAAGTAGAAGCACCTTCGTGCTCCGCTCAACCAACTTCACCAGTGGAACAAGAGGTGCGTTTTACGTTATGTTTCTTCACTCCAAACAAGTAAAAATGATGCGATAAACGCGCAGGGTGATATATTATCAGAACAGGCATGTTTATTTGGGGTTCTGTAAATATTTCGCTATTTGCGCGTAACATTACTGTAACACATCGATCACTCAGTTTGAAGAAGGAAACGAGGGCTGGTGCGCATAATGTCGCGCATGAGTTATCTACAGCAGTGAGCACTGTTAGAGTGAACACGCAAGTGCGTAGCTGACGGAACAACCAGCGCTACGTAACATCCATTGTTAGAAACATTTCACATGTGGTTTGCGATGCTCTTTCCACCGCAGGCAACGCGTCATCGATACACTTGTTCGTCGTCTGCTATCCGCATTTTTGTCCGCTAGGCCGGCATGTCCTGCATTTCAAGATCCACGTCGATTAAACATTGGTACGTGAATACGAAATTGGGTATAAAGCAGTTTACTTCTAAACTTTTTAGGAAATGAAATCGCAAAGAAAGAAATAACTAGAGTGGCAGGATGCATCAAGTTAGCAGACCAAAATGTGGGTGTCGCATGAGGAACAAGTGCATACATGACGTGGTGCGCATGGTGTAAAAAGTGTATCGCAGGCCACATGCTCGGCATGTGCAATGTTTTTGACAATGGGTGTTACGTGGTGCCAATAGCCATCGGCTACGCGATCGTGTGTTCTTCGTAACAGTGCTCAGCGCTGTACGATGTACTATTCCCTACGGCTGCTGTGGTAATCTTTTGGTATATATAACTTTTGGCAGTCTCGCCAGACCTACTCCCTTAAAGTACATTCCAGTGCTCTTCAACTGAACTTGCATGCCTGTACACACCTCAAGATTTTCCTGTTTTGTAGCTTCTTAGTAAGGTATATGTAGTGCAGGAAGCCTGGCATATATCTATTTCACAAACGTTTTTCAAGTGTAAGCTACATTTCAAGCCAAAAGCTTAACGATAACTACAAAATAGACAGATCCTAGGACAGGCACAACGATACCAACGTGCTCACTAAGCAGAAACAGCTGTAAAACTTTAGCAAATCAATAGAAACAAAGCCTGTACATCTTCTGCAGTGTGTGTTTGTCATAAAATCAAAGATTTTTACCCTATTACTTCGTGCCTTTGCTGAGCCATTAAACCTTGCTCCTATAAATCGGTCGTATATTTTATTTGTTCAGTCCAGTAATCATTGGTGTCTTTGTAGTGCTAGAAAGGCGCGCCTAGATATTCTACTGGAGTATTAAACAAGTGAACGTTAGCATAGGTATCTGGGGTTGTGGCACGGAGACTGGACTGGGGTTGTGTCCGTGCCACAACCCCAGACACTTCCCCCAATTAACCCGACTTCCTGTAATTTCTCCAAAATTTTTAACAACGGCTACTGTCTCTTGTACACTCTCTTTGGTGGTGCAACACACTGTTACATCATCAGCGTATGCCAAAACCTTTACCTCGGCGTCAAGCAGTCTGAAACGGATAGTCTCGTTTTCTATTATGGCCAAGCATAAGGTCTCTATGTACAATGCAAACAAGAGTGGACTTGCCGGACATCCCTGGCATACAGAACGTTCCATCCTAATGGGAGACCCCGGGATCTTGTTAATAATTAGTCGTGTAGTAGAGTTTTTATACTCCAAAACTATGCCCTCTGTAATCACTGATCCGACATTGACATGTTCAAGTATGGAGAATAACACATCTTGCGGAACGCAGTCAAAAGCCTTTTCTAAATCAAGCTAGAGGACCTCAACATGAGAATTAAAAGCATCGCAACTCTCAAGGACACATCGCATTGTGTTTGTGTTCATCAATAATGAGCGCCCCTTTATGCCACACGTTTGGTGCTCCCCAACTATTCCAGTGATTACGGACTGCAATCCACCTGCCAATACTTTCATGAGTATTTTGTAGTCAGTGTTGGTTAGCGAAATGGGCTTATATGAGGAAACTAGTTTTAATTTTGCTTTGTCATCCGTCTTAGGTATTAGAATATCGTGCGTCTCGGCAAATGAAGGTGGTAACTCTTTGATTGCGTAGGTTTCCTTGAACACAGCTTGTAACACTGGTGAAACTTCTGTTTTAAAAGCTTTATACCACATCGCACCGAGACCGTCGGGCCCCGGCGACTTCCCAGCGGCGAGACTATCTATTGCATATGCAATTTCAGAATATCCTTGACATCCTTGATTGCTGCCGTAGGTGGCGTAGATTATTGTGTCAATCATTGTGTTCTTTCGCCGTGAATACCCATTTAGTTTGCCTTCTGCTCATGCTCGCGGGAGACATTGAAGCTAACCCTGGTCCTTCCCCCACACTTGAAAGTATTGCTGAAGCCATCGCTCGCGTTGAAAAATCGCAAGACACAGTGCTCTCTGAATTGGCCCTTATCCGAGCAACACAATCAAACATGGAAGGCTTGGTCGATCGCCTCTCCTCCCGTGTTGACGCTCTTGAGCAAATTAACGCAGCCCGTGCCATTGATCCCACTACCGAGAATGGTAATACCTATCTAACCTTTCTTCCAGCATTAAAACGCTAGCCGAAAAATGCGGATGACTCAGAGAATCGCTTCCACCGGTGCAACCTGCTATTTTTTGAAATACCCGACGTCATTAACGAAAACATGGGCCGAATCAGAATCGAGATAATCTCGTTTTGCACCGAAAACTTGAAGTTCCACTTACTTCCATAGATATGAAAGAGCACACAGACTAGGCCGCTTTCAAGCCAATAAAAACCGCCCGATTATAGTCCCCTGTCAGATTTAAGGATAAGCTAGAATACTTTCCGCTGGCCCGAACTGAAGGACTCGTTATTCTCTGTACGCGAGGATTATTCAGCGCGTGTAAGATTGGCAAGGAAGAATCTTTTCTTGTATGCGCAGCAAAGCAAATTCGTGTCCTTCAAAATCCGTTTCGACAAGCTTATCGTTGACAAAAAGCCTTTCAGTTATGATGCTGAATCGGACAGAGTTATAGAACTGAAAGCATAGCGTTCACTGTGTGCTTCCAGGGTTCCGTCCTCCCCTCCTTTCGAGTCCATTCCAACTAGAATCGCTCCTCCAGTTTATCAAACTACATCTATCCTGCTTACGAATATCCGTAGCTATATGCCCAAAAAGGAAGCTGTGCAAACTCTCCTTGAGGACACCAGCACCGACATCGCAATCCTAACCTGAGTCATGGCTAACCCCTGATATTCACGGACAATGAATTAGCACTAGAACACACCCATTTCACGTCTCACAGACTTGATAGGAACAGACGCAGAGGGGGTGGTATTTTAGTTTTCGCGAAAGACAGCCTACCCTCCGAAACTGTGACAATCAGTACGAATTTTG